>JANHQD010002175.1:0-48207 GCA_024721195.1 Marasmius sp. AFHP31
GCCGTAAGAATCTAACGTGAGGACCGCGTGTGTAGCACTAGCTAGAATTCGACTCTCCTACCATTATGGGCTGGTCACTGTTCGCCCAGGGTAAGCGCCACATGGGTTGAGTCAATAGAAGTTGGGCAGCTGAGGAAGTCAAACATGTGCGTCCCAAGAGAAGGGGCCATTACCTAACTCCTATTCGCGTTGGAAGAGAATACTTTGAGGGTTTCTACCAACCCAGGAATGACAAAAAATTGACGTTTCGTTACCGTTTCCTGACTGCTCACGCCCGGGATTGAACCGGAGACCCTTGCATATCCTGCGTGGGTGACGAGCATAACCCATAAGTACAATGCTCTACCACTGAGCTACGCGAGCGATGTTTGTCATCGCATCCTTGTAAACGAGAGTCATGGGCAGTGTCAGAACGTGAATCCTCTGAGATTATGCTGCCTTCTCACCCAGCAAATCTCCGACGGGGTCCGTATTCATTGGCGCGCGATTTGCCACTTCGGGTCTTATAAGTTATAGGTCTACTGACCTATTTCAAGGAACACAGCAGGCTTCCGACCGTAGGTAAGTACGGTTACGAAATTACTCGAGCGATAAAAAATTCGTCGGCGCTCTTAGACCCTCGCCAAGTAAGTTAAAGTTCATCGGGCTGATGTGAGATCACTGCTTATATATCTATCTATCTGCTTACCAAGGTGATAGTAACAGGTACAGAAGTAGGTCTCCAGCCTCTAGTTATACACATTGATGAGTTGCCAGAAGGTGCTCGAAAATCGGGCGCGTTGATCAAGCCCAGCGTGTTCATGGTGCGATCTCGCAGTAGCACGGACCTGAATGGGAAACCAAAGCGATCAAGAGGGTGGTACTATGCAAGAGGATGAACGATAGCAAACCTGTGGTATGCTCCTCAAAGTTCGAATAACGATCCAAGCTGCCCTTGGAAATACACAAGGCTATGCAAATAGCCACGACAGCGACTAGGACAAAAATAAGGAGCCCCAGTCGCCTAGCATTTTCTTACGACCGTTCTCTGAATACGTATGCTCTTGTACCTTTGTTTCCGCTCCTTGTTGAGTCACCCAGTTGACTTTGAGACTATCCTTTCTGGTGCAAAATTACCTGAAGGAATCACAGCGGACCAATTCAGTGATACATCAGAAAAGTAGCAAAGACGCGACAGAAGATACCTTAGTGGTGGACAACGGGAACGAGGCAAACCAGAGACAGCGTGCAAGTGAACATGATAGTCGCGAAAAAGGAACGTTACCGTACTCAGCCCCGTCTCTTTCAGGGTCTGAAGCATCACGTGATGACGTTCCGTGGAATCGAGTAACTTCCGTTGAACTTCTGGGCTCGCTCAGGCTTGAACGCGTCTCCAGATCCGATATCCGTTACTTGAGAGAACGGATAATCGAGCTTCTAAATACCTTTAGACTTGGACTTACCAAGGTACACTCGAATATACTTGTAAGCACCACCCCGCATTTTCGGCTAACCATGCGCCTGCCCCAAGCTCCAGGCATCGGATATCAATCCGTCATGTAAACTCCCCACGGTTGCAATTTTTTCTCCTACTTCGACATCGAGAGCTACATCAAGTAAAAGATCTCGATTATCATATAGTTTCCAACTAAAATTCTAGTCATGCAGATCGAGGCCCATAATTTCTTCGACCATCTCGACAATATTAGAGCATTCGATGGAACAGTCCGCAATCCCAAACTCGTCACTGGCCGGAGGCGTTTTAGCCGCGTGTATGCAGGTAAGACATAGAAACATCATGAAATCAATCGACTCTCTCCTCACCTTTCTACATTCCCAGCCCACCTCATCCCAAGATCATTACATCCAACATATAATACACGGAACCAAAGCTCTCATTCTCTTCTGCGACTCTTCGTAGTTGACCTCTTGTGGATTCCGAATCGGCGGGTGGGACGACTTTCTGTGACAACTTCTGTTTTATCATTCCTTTATGCTTCTTCGTCGGCTGTTGAACGATTTAGATGTAGATAATTCCAATGTATGTAGGGTGAGTATTCTATGAATTATGTATGTTTTAGGTTATATGTACGAATTTTCTCTGCAAAATGCACTGTCTTGACAATTATCTACCATGTCTCTGAGGTCCGCGTACTTGTATTGTCGAGGGGTGGTCACTCCAAGTGATCGAGAAAGGCGAGCAATCAATCTCACCAACCTTGCTTGGTTGATCTCCGTGTATGGGTAGTTATGGGTCCGAAGCGCAATGGCGGGCTCAAACTCAAGTCACGTGGAGTCTGCACCTGCATTGGGTGTGTCAACGATGAGTACTTAGGTGCAGTTAAGGTAATCGTTCGGTTTACAACCCGATTCACTTGAGACATTGATTAGTCAGGGATGTGAGGAGATGGACAGTTCCTTGTGCTAAATCCATCTCAGAACTTAGCTCCAGCTCGAAATTCTTGCGCTGAAATGGTCGTCTGAAGTCTGGATGTAGTTTTGGAGGACTTTGACCCGGTAAACGACTTCTAGGGTTTTGGAACGCCCTCACTTCTAGCCTGTATTCCTACCCTTTTCTCTCCCTTTCGTTCTGTGCCCGATTTGACGCGATGGAAAGAATCAAAGTGGTCAAATCGACCGAAAATATTTCGAAGGGGAGGATTGAGGTTCTTCCGAGCCTGTAGACTTCAGATTAGGATCTTGCCTCGTGAAGACCTCCGAAAGTTCGAGTCGAATGAGTGTATATCACGAAGGAAGGATAGTACTTCTTCGTCCGAGAGTAGCCCGATTAGGCTGACGGTTGTTAGATTACAGCTTGATTGCATGAAGAAGGAAGAGACGACCTCAGGTAATCACGATCCGTGGAACGTCACCTCGTCAGAGTTCCCACCAAGGTAGTAGTGGCATCCTCAGTGACCGTATCAAGTCCGAAAGCAACCTGGAAATGCCCACCCGACTCAATACGTCCACTCGGAACGACGTTATATTGCAAGTGAGTGAAGAGGGGATCTGGGCTTGGCCTTACTAGTCAGCGTGCATAGAGCCAGTTCAGATATGGGGATCCGCCGGATGTTTCTGAACGTGAGTGATTGCAGGTCTCTCCAGGACTTCGAAGGCGTTTGAAAGAAATCGATTCGTGTCGAGCTCAACGACAAGATGCTTGACAACATGGTGGGAGATTGAACCAGTCGCAACTGGGGAGTACCCCTTACACCGGAGAATGAGTCCTGTGAGAAGAGGAGCTTTTCGCAAGGGATTTTCGAGGATGACACGGAAAGGCTCTAACTCATTTTCTGAGTCATGACTCATAGTAGATCCCACAAACGGATGTTTTCAACATCGGTGTCTCAACAACACTGGTACAAATGAGTTCGTCCTGAATATCCATGTTTGTCGCCTTGCAGACATCAACGAAGGTCCACCGTTTCTCGGATTCGGCGACGAGTAACTGCAGAGGGATGATGCTTTCTTTCCTAAAACCACGCGGAGATCCCACAAGTGTCGAAAGATCTCTAAGAATAATCGTTTGATGGCGATATTGTATGGCAAAGTCAGCCCATAGTTGCGGTTCGTTGATGGCAAGTTCTCTCCGATGGGAGCGTGCGGCACTGGCGCAGAAGGACATCGATATCTAGGAGGAATTAAAACCGAGGGCGTTGGCGCGACCTCTATCATCCTTCACAACGTAGCGAAGTACCTCCAGAAGCAGTTCTAGTGGTGAGTTACTGATTGAGGACCCGCGCTTTGAGGCGGTGACTAGTTCTGAGGTGTCATCTCTAGGCAAACCAACGCGATTTCTAAAGCCTATTGCACCATCGTGCATGATTCGAGCAGTTGTTGTCGGTGGCAGAAGAGAGAGGGATGATATGGATTTTGAGGACGAGGGATGTGCTCGAGCGAGTCATCTGAGGATTGTCTGGGGGAGAAATAGGGCTTTAACGAATCTTGAGCATTGATGATGGAAGTGCGAAGGGAACCCACGGGCACCGTGAAAAAAAATTTTCGTGCGCATGACTCGGGTTTCTTCCAATATTGAATCATTCCCGAGAACCCCGTTGCCACGTTTCAGCCGTTTCAGCCGTTTCAGCCGTTATGCTCTGTTTAGCTGATTATTCAGATTTTTGTGTGGTACGCTATCGTAGGATACACGACTTTCGAGAGAGAGAATAATAAAGATAAGGACCCAGAAACCATTTCAGCAAAGCAGATACGACTAACACAGAGAATTCGAAAAGAGAAGAGAATGAGAGGCCAGGATATAAAGATACAGTTCCACAGAAAGAAGAAAAAAAGACAAGACAGAAACGAGAGACGTAACGAAGACGATATACGTCGTATAGTGAACACGAAAGAAAAGAAAAAGTAACGCGAAAAGAAAGGAAAGAAACATGCTCTGATAACCAAGACAAACCAAACGTCACGAATCAAGACCTTCTCCGACCATCATTCCAAAAGTCATTCCCATTACCACTCCACGCATCGCCAGTTGCGTTCTGGTATGCAAACTTGTCCCGGTCCCATTCGCGGATCCTGTTGTTCGGGCCAGCTCCTCCTAACCTGCCTTGACCTTGTTGTATCATCAACGCTCTGGGGCCCTTCGGCGGCTCACGAGTCGGATTGGCGAAGGATCTGGGTTGGGTTGGCGGAGACTTTGCTCGTACAGATTGTACGAAACCAGGCAGTGGAGGAGCTGGCGTTGGTGTTGACGGTGCCGTAGGCGGCGGAATTGACGGTGGTGGAGGCGGCGAAGAGAACTGAGGAGGCGCCGTAGAGGGAGGAGCGTGATTGAATGAGAACGAGGAGCCACCTTTGGGGTCAGCAGCAACCATGTTATTTGATGACCATTTCGGATTTGATATGAACGACGTTGGTGGTGGAGGAGGTGGATGAATTGGTGTGTGAATGCTTGGAGAAACGTATATGGGTGCTGGGGAGGCTGTACGGCTATCCTTCGGAAAGAAAGTTGATGTCGTCGGTGCAGATGCTTTCCTTGGAGGAGGTGAAGAGGGTGATCTTGGAGGCCTCGTCCGAGAACGAGAACGAGAGATAGTTCTTAGTGGAGAACGTGACCGAGATCGTGACGAGCTGATACGAGAGCTGCTTGTCGACGACCTCCTTCTCCTCCCTCTAGGCGGTGGCGAATACCTCCTACTATCTCGTTCTGGCGACGGTGAGTACCTCCTCCCATCTGGAGACCTCGAATCCCACCTGCCCCCGCTACGTCGATACCACATTCCCTCCCCTCTTCCCCGACTTCCACCATCCAAATCCGTCGAGTACGACCTGGTCACTTGCTCTCTCCTCCTCATGTACCGTTTATCGCTCTCAATCCTCTCCCTGTCGATCTCCTCGTCAATCTCCCGCTGCCTCTGTCTCTCAACTTCTCGACGCTTCTCTTCAGCTTCTTCTCGCCACTTGCGTTTCTCGGCTTCGCGCTCACGTTCACGTTCCCGCTCGCGTTTGTCCCAAGAAAGGTGAGAGACGTGACCTCGTGGACGAGACTCGGGTGTCGACGACCGCTCGAGTTCCTTTTCCTTCTCCTTCTTGGCGCCAGGGAGAACGCTAGGATGAGCGATGCTCTTGATAGCATCGGACCCGGTGATGATACCTGTGGTCGGAGGAGGTCCAACTGCGGGTTTCGGAGGAAGCTTGTGGATGAGAGTTCGTGGCGGATTGGGTAGGGAAGTGGATGCGGATTTCGGAGGATCTTGGGCGAGAGATTTGGGCTTCTGAGTAGCAGGAGTTGTGGGGGTAGGACCGGGTGTCGAAGCACGGGTAGACGCAGTACTTGAAGCAGCGACTGCCGAATCGGAGGGAGGCGTAGACTTTGTACGAGTAGAAACAGGAGCCGCAGTGGTTACAATGCTGAGTACGGGGGGCTCGGTTTGTGGAGGAGGGATTGGCGGGGAAGCGTCAACGACAACTGGCGAGCTCTCCATGTCGACATCGGCAGCTGCAGAAGTTGTACCATTCACAGCACCGTTGAGGTTGAGGCTATGGTTGTCGGCGGGAGATTCGGGGGTCTTTGAAACAGGAGGAGATTGCGTGGTCGGAGCAGGAGACAACAGGGAATTCAGGTCCATCCTCGACCTGGACCTTTCTATTCCCGGCATCCGTGGAACCAGTTCAGGCGGATCTCTTTCGTCGTCGCTTGACTCTACTACCTCTGGTTCAGGTGCAACCTCGCCCGCTTCCTCCACCGTCTCGGGAACGGTTTCAGCCTCCATCGGTTCTTCGCTTTGGGGCCTATCCTCAGCAGCGAGAACGGGAATAACAGAAACAGGAGGAGAGGGAGAACGTTGGGTAATGTCGGGAACAACTGGTACTTCCTCCTTCTCCTCTCTAATCTCTTTCGCACCAGCACCAGCGTCAACCACGATGACGTCAGAACATATCTCCTTCACAGCCTCGCCAGCGCTAGCGGACTCCTTCTCCCTTGTCTCGTTCACGGCGTTCGCTGGTGTACTCTCGCTGGCAACCTTCGCAGCAGCCTGAGCCTCCTCAGCCTCTCTTCTCAGCTTCTTCCTCAGCGCAAAGTCCTTCAAGGACATCTTCTGCTTCTTGAGAGGCCCTCCTCCCAAGTCAGGCGTACTTGGCGTTGGCGAGAGCGCTACTTGGGAAAGCTGGGGTGAAACGGGTAGCGAGATGTTCGAGAGGACAGAAGGAGAGGGTGTGGTGAGAGTAGGAAGTTCTGTCGGGAGTTGGAGGAGAGGAGAGGGCGTAAGTGTAGGTAGTGGAGACGAGATGAAACCATGGCCAGCGCTCGTAGAGGGTGCCAGGTCAGATTCGACAACAGCAATAGTGGGTGGTTCGGGTTGCGTTGAAGCTTCTTCCACCGTGGGGACAGGTTCAATGACGACCGTCTGCTCAGGCGCTATCGAATCTTCCGGCGTTGACTTTGGCGTTGACGAACGAGACCGTGCCCTTGTCACTTCGGCGACGTCCACCTCCATCTTGTCTTCCTCCTCCTCTTCATTATCGTTCTCGTTCCCGCCGATGAGAGTATCTGGCGGTGGCGACGAAAGCGGTGACGATGGAGCTTCCTCGTCTTCCACTGATTCTTCCATGTCGACATCGTCAGCCTCATCCTCCTCACGACCAATGGCAGCAATATCCTCCATTAGCTCTTGCTTGACCTCCTTCGTGATCGTCACATTGCTCTCCTCCCTACGTGTCATGGGCTCCCAGGTGTGCAGTGGAGAGTCTTCATGTTCTGGAGGAGGAGGCGGTGGAGGAGACGACCCGAGAGGGATGATCTCGGTCGTGACGGAGCTGGCCCGAGAGTTGGATCCATCGGCGGAAGGTTTCTGACCGTCAGAGGAAACTGGGGGAGTTGGTAGGGCCGAGGAACCATCGACCGGCGAGGAAGACTTTTCGACGGCTGTCGTTTCGGGAAGAACGGGCGAAGGTGACTTGGTGGAGGCAGTTGCAGAAGATGGCGAGGGCGTAGGATGGATGAAAGAGATCGATGGTGGTGGCGATAACGACGCTGAACGAGAACGGCGACCGTTGGAAGCTGAGACGGGTACTGGAGGCGGTGGCATCTCCAGCTGGGACTGGGTTCTTTCGAGATATTGTCGAGGATCCATGCCTGTGTTACCGGTAGAACACTTTAAAACGGCTCTTGAACATAAGAACAGAACGAAAACTCACCTTGATCACCAACAAAGATCCCGTTAACCTCTTTAGTCGCACCCTCATGAGCTCTAACCGCTTCCCGTTCAGCCAACGCTTTGGCTTCCCGCTGGATTCTTCTCTTCCGCATTTTGGGTGGCATTTTCTCTTCGACTAACGGTGGTGGGGAAGGTGACCTCTGCGGAGGATCTAGAAGTATGATCGCGCTTCAGTATAGCACCTAGAGAAGAAAAATACACTTGAATAGGCGTAATTGAAACCTTACCTGCAGTGGGTCCATCCATCTCAACGTCTTCGTCACCTTCCTCATCACCATCGCCATCGGTTCTAGTTTGAGCCTTGGAGCGTGTTCGACGTCGAGTCCGCGGTCTGAGAGCACCTGTGAAAAATAACTTTAGCTCTGCGACAAATAGCCCGAGAAAACTAAAAGGTAGCGCCGTAGTACCACAAAGCCCAAAGGTACGAAAGTACGAGACGACAAACGAGAATCAAACGAAATATCATACCTTGACCTTCCCCACCATCCTTCTCCTCCTCCTCCTCAACCGCCTTCTCCTTCCCCTTCTCTGAACCTCTCCTCCCCCAATATCCCCCATCCAACGATCCAACACCCAACGCTCTCAGTTCCTTCTTCTTCACCGGCCTCGAAGGCGATGGGCTCCCAGGATCAGCGACCAGACCCGGTACATCCCCTCTCACCGACACAGGTGGAGGCGTCTTCTCCCTCTCCCTATCTTTCTCCCTCATATCCCTCAAATCATCGAACTCCTCTTCGTACGGCCACATCTCACATCCTCCCAATCCCCCAGACCCAGGAACCTTCTCACGAGCTTTAACCCCCCTCTTCGCACCGATCAAAGGACCCAAACCGAATTCGCTGCGAAGAATGGTGAGGTTAAGTGTAGGATGTTTTTGGCGATTCGTAAGGCGCGTTTTGGGTCCCCAGATTTCGTTGGTGGTGGTAGTGGTGGATTCAGGTAAAGGGTCGCGTGATTCTGTGGGTTTTTCGCCTTCTTGACCTTCAGATACTCGACGTGCAGCGAGAAAGTCTTCTCTTGCAGCGACGAAAGAAGGTAAGGAAACGACGGAAGGTGTTGGTGCGGTTGGGGGAGGTACCGAAGGTGAGGCGGATTTGACGCTTGAATGATGGAGATGAGGAGGTAATGAGGAGATGGGTGTATCCGGTATAGCTGGTGGTTCTGGTGTCGGCGTAGGTGGGGGAAAAGGGAGACCTGGGGTCATCATGACGGGATATGGAGTGAATGGTGTGTGAGGCGTGAAGGGCATGAACGGCGTTTGGGGATGTGGATGATGGTGAGGGAACGGAGGGAAGTACCCAGGTGTCATGGGTACTCCCGGCGTAGTGGTTGCAGGTGGAGGGGCTTCACAGGGTATTGAAGGCCCTGGTGCTTCGACGAATTCCCGCATCCGTTGGAGGACGCAGTTCCTGGAGGAGTTACCACATGCGCAGGTTGTGAAGGTGGACTGGAGAGCGTGGAGAATGTTGGACATTTGCGCCTTGATATGTGGGAGATTAAAGTGCTGACGGCTGGTGAGAACGAGACGAAGGAAAAGTTAGCGAGTGCACTTGGCAAGGGTATGGAAACGAAAGAAAAGTGAAAGTGAAAAGGAAGGAAAGCGTGGATGAAGTTGATTGACGGAAGAAAAGATAAGAAAAGGAAATCCGAGGAAGAACGGGAAAGAAAAAAAGGTAAACAATGAAGATCGTGAGGAAGAAAAACAAACGCAATGATAAAAATAACAATTCATTAGAACATACCTTTTCCCGTCAGTCCGAACGCCCTCACCCCCTATCAACGCCGGCAACTGATGGACAATATTCCCATCGTCCCATTCCCAACCTAGAACAAGGGCAACGGTAAGCAAAAAATGCAGAAAGGATCAACAAATAAAGAAAAACAAATACCAAGAACAACCTCCTCGTTCGCTCTGAGATCGTTCAAAGCGAACAGGGCAAACGAAAAATCATCGTTCCCCTCACCCTCTCCATCTCCAGCCTCTCCTTCGCTCTCCATCACGACGTCCTCACCCTCTCCTTCTCTCGCCTTACCCTTCCCTTTCCGATCCTTCTTCGACGCCTTTCTCCGACAGATAACCGGCCTTATGACGGCGTTTGGTCTACACCCACTTCTAACGAATCGGGCCTTACCACCACACCACCTTGCATCCAACGCAACCCCTCCAACAAGGTGAACGTATGGTTTCGGCATACCGAGTAGTGCGTAAGCGTTCAGCGGGTCCTTCAAGTACTCTGCGGTTGGCGTTATGACGGCCGGATAAGTCGTTATGAAGGATTGCGAGGGGATAGGTCGGGTCGTATGCACCGAGTACGCTGGCGGTATGTACTGTGATTGTGGTGGAAGCTGGTGTAAGGCAATGGGGTGTTGTGAGGGCGGCGGTGGTGGATGAGATATCGGTATGGGTTGTAAATTGTGATAAGGGGGTTGGGAAGGACCGATGGCGGTGACTCCTCGCCAGGAGTGAGCTTGTCGACGAAGTTGATCTCGAGTATCGAATTTGGGTGGTGGAGGTTGGTAGATATCGTTGGAGATGTCGACGTAGGAAGTCAAGGCAGCATCGTCGTCGATGGTGACATGCTCGTCCTCGCCGTGTAACGTTGAGGTCGGAACGGTCGGGGAAATTCCTCCACCAACCGCACTGGACATCCTTCGTCTACGTTTACCGTCAAATCCTTCAGCTGCTGCTGACGGTTTGCGAGGTTTCCGTTCGACACCTGGACTTCGTCGGTGATGGTTCGTCCTCCCGTTCTGCTCGCCATTTCCATTCTCCCAGCCGACAATTGGTCCTATACTCGACGGTGCCCCCACATAGCCTCCGATGGGCCCCGCATTCGAACCCAAACCCATCCTAGCCATCTGTATTCTCCTCGCTCGTTCGCCATCTATGAATCTCGGTTTGCACACCCAGCACCACCAACTTTCCGGTAAGCTCTCCTGGTCCTTCTCGGTGAATCCCATACAGATACCATGACACCACCTAGGACACTCATCGCACCCTATTGACCAACCGTCGTCGTTTGTGAAGCCGCAGATGCATTGGATCGAGTCAGAGTCGGTGACGGTCGAAGTTGGCAGATTTTGGGGAGGTTGTGCAGCACTTTTGGGTGCTGAAGACGATGCGGTAGGTGTCGAAGGTGGAGGGTATGGCAATGATGATGAAGCAGGTGCTGGCGTTGACGGTGCTGGTGCTGGTGCTGCTGTTCGTGGCGGAGTGGGATCTCTGAGATGGAAATATTTTCGCTTGAAGGGGACGGTGGGTGTTGTTGTATGAACGTCTTGCTGCGTTCTGGAAGATTGGTGAGCATCGTTCATGCCAGATTTCGTTGTCGTCCCATCCAAGTGCGATGAGGTCGTATTGTATAGCCTCGCCGTCGTTGTGGATACTAGTGTGCTGCTGCGGGTTGTAAGATTCTATACAAACATCGTAGAACATTTCTAGACGTACGAATAGGCCCTAAATTTGCTACAATGTCCAGTCTATTCCTTCAAAATGTTGCCCGTTGTAGTACCTATCCAGTAAACTGCAAGATGAGCAACTTTACGCCCTGAACGAGAGATTGGCGACGTACAGACGGATAATGGTAATATTCGAGCTTCGTATTTTCCCTTCCTGGTTCCGTTTTCGTTTCGCCTTTGTCCAACAAGCCGCTAGGCACGTATAAGGGTCCTGGTTTCGTTTGGAGGTAAGAACGCCGTATAGTCAGTATTGAGCGATGTGGGGCGCACCTAAGGTCCAATTAATAGCCCTATTATCCTTTAATACCCTCAAACTTGTCGATTTCCCAGCGGTTGGCGTTCAGGTCGTTGACTTTGTCCTATTGTCTAGCCTAATCCCTCCATATTTCAGTTTACATCCCACGAAACAATTCAAGCATAATTGAGCGCACCAAATGTCCTCGAATACCCTTCAGATAACCCTGCTCAGCCCTCAAATCCTAACTCGACGTTGTAGTTGCTGGGCGGACGGTGGTGGTTGGAGGAAAGAAAGGGAAATGGGCCTCTGGTTTGTTTGGCAACGCCTTGACTGTCGCCAAACAGAGGGAGTATCAGATGATTGGTCCAGCGCTTACACAAATCAGGTACAAGGGTCCAAGCGCCTGCCCGGTCCGAGATTTCATCATTCCATGGCGGTAAGGCAGTGCATGCCCAAACTTGGAGAGCAACCTCGATGTCGTTTTGAAAGTCCTGCTGGCTAGCCTTTCGAGAATTCCCTGTCGCTATCTGTTTGTTTGTCTTTCTCTACTGGATTCCGACTGAAAGATTTGCTCACGTCTCAATGTTCTAGTCGTTAATCCCCTCGGCGTTTATACGGAACTGAAAGTGGAAGCTGGATCACTACCAAGAGACGATAGAAAACGGATTAAACAACATACCTTTCAAAACGTCAGCCCTGCAGCTATTTATGATTATCTTGGTTTCTCGACGTTGAAGGCGAATATTTGGTACGTTTTCCTAGTGGTACAAAGCCAAGTCATGTCATGCGGTACAACCCCCGACGAATTTACGAAAATTACAACTTTTACAGCTCCGATTTAACTGCCTGATCTGATTGCGCTTACTCGGAGTAGTCATCGATGCGCCTTTCTCAGTTGAATTGCATGTCGTTCTCGCCATTTTCACCGTTGAACAATGTCGCGCAACTCGAGGTTTCCTTCTCCCGCCCTTATCCAAGCTATATCAAAGTCCAAAGCGTGCGTAAACCCTTATCCTCCTTCATTATCATTCCTATCAAGTTTTTGACACACCGGATGTAATATCAGCTGGATGGAGAGCGTGACGTTCTCGAGAGATCACGACGGCACTTTCATCATGAACGCTTTCCTCAAATACCGATCCGCAGCTAATGCCATCCGAGCTCTTCGTAACCTCGGTAAACCACCTCCCTCTATCGACATAAACCAACCATCCCCATCAATCACTTCGTTCCTCGAGATCTGCGCTATCGTAATCGCCGAATTCGCCGAACCAAGTCGTACTCGTTCAGCACTTTACTTAGTCAAATCCAACTGGTCTCTTATCGAACCATGGACGACCTTTTTCCTCGAACAAGTTGTACTCACTGATGAGATTCCTACAACCGCTCAAGGCAACGAGTTGCTCGAATATTCCATCACTCTCATCCCAACACTAATCAATTACCCTGACCTTTGTCGTCGTCCCGATATCGACACGTTCGAGGAGATGGGCACATTAGTCGATGCCGACCCGTCTCTCCAGGGTCGAATAATCCGAGTATGGTTAAAAATCCTCTACAGCGACGATCCCCATCCTTCTTGGCGCCGATGGTCCGTTCTCTTCCTCGCGGGTCTACAAGGTAGCGACACCGAGTCTCTCACCATCTCCGACGAAGTCCTCACCCAAATCCGCGTCGACGGTAGAAACCCCGACCTCGCCTCCCGATTCGTTCGTATCCTCAACAGCGTGCTACCCAACGTCTCATCGATGAGCGAAGCCGAATTGGGCTACCTCAGCATGTTCTCCCATTCCATAGGCCAATGCCTCGGTGTTTACACTGAACTCATGCTCCTCCTACCTGTTGATTCCCGTCGTCTACTCACGGTATCGATTACGAAGCTCCTCGCTGGTGTTCTCTACAAGAACAAACGAATCCGAAGAAACTCGGATATCAACAACCAAGCTCTCATCGAAGCTCACGGTATCGTCACCGCGGGGTTGATGATCCTCCGTTGTCTCTTTATGGTAGACGAAACGCTGATCGTCGACGCTATCGAGTCAGGTCTTGTCGTTGCAATGTTAAAGGCAGTACCGTGTTATCATGCTTATGCTGTTGATAAGGAACGTCAGAACCCAAAGTACTCTCTCGGCTTCAGAGATACGTTCTCATCCATCACGGAGGTTCTGATATATCCTCCGGTCCTACGTGCCTTTGTTAGGTCGTTGAAGAAGGTCTCTGATGCGGTTCTCGATGGCGATGGATATGCTGAGGAAAAGCCTAGCTGGTGGCAATATTGGGAGAATTGTAGGAAGGTGGGTATGATGCTTCAGGGCATGCGTCAGCGGACGAAACAGGTGCCATCTCTCATGTGCGCTAATGATGAGGTAAATCTATCTTCATGACCGGGACCTAGCGTGACGGACTTTTTGCAGAGCTCATGCATATCAGGACGCCGGCGACTGCTCTGCCTAGGGTGCAAAGACGAAACGTACTGTTCGCGAGAGTGTAGAGCCGTCCACTGGAACGCCTGGCACAAAGACGTTTGTTCGTCGTTACAGGACCAAAACCGAGGTGCGTGCCCGTCGTTCCCTCAACCGATCATCTTGAATCTCTCAGCACTATCTCCAGTCATCTCGTCCATTCGACCAGTTTCTACCCTCGACCGTCATTACTATCGCGAAATCATCAAAACATACGCCTCAACCCACTTCACCCACTTCACCTTCGCTTTTCACAACTTCGTTAAAAGCCCTCCTCACCCCAGCAACCTCAAATTCCCCATCTTCTTTCGCGATTTTTCATTCGACCCCACCGATCTCCTTTCCGTCGAACCGTATACCCTCACAGATTTAGACTCCGTTCTCGACGATTGGATATCAAACAAGGAAGAGAAGGAGCGTTTGAGGGGTATATTTGATGAGTTGGATTTGGAGTCGCTGGAAGGAGGGTATGTTTTTGTTGGGAGGTTTCCGAGATTGAAGAATGTAGAAATTCAGACTGTGAAGTTCGGAGAGGAAGAGGAGGAAGAGGAGGATCCGTATACTTCGGTGGATTGAGGGTGTATTACGGTGCATAGAAGATGGTATTCACAGTTAAGTGAGGGTCGGCACTGAGTTTGGGCTTATGCTTTGGAAGGTGAGGGTGGGATTGGGCTGAAAGAATCAATTTTATCCACCACCGGGCTAAGACTGCTGCTCTGTCAGTTGAGCTTTCTCCCTGAGATGGCAAGAGGTGCTTCATTTGCTCGTAGCTTCGATACGCGATGTCGAATGAGTGACCATGACAAACAACGAGAGACGAGATTTGAATAGCTGTACAACCTAGACCAGTGGCCTGCGCTTTGGAGGATAGAAAAGACAAGAAGACTCGCACCCTTGGTCAATTGGTAATCGGGATTTCTCGTCACTATTACTCTTGCCGTTCCAAGGCCATTCGAACCTGTGTCACGAGCGAACTCCGGCCGGGCGCTGTGCTATGCTCGCCGAAGCCAACGGATCAGATGGATGATGGTATGAGCTGAAAGATGAGGCGGACGACGCAGCGGCCGAAAGACGTTCAGGATCGCGAAAAGAGCGAAGCCGAAACTCGTAGACTTCTTCTACTCGCCGGGGTGAAGCTTTGTGCGTAGGGCGTAAAGAACGATTCGATAAAGCTTGGCAGTTGAGACGCATCCGCAGCACAAGTCTGGCACCTACTCTTTATGTATTCTGACCTCTGATCGTCTGATACGGCCATGTTCCGATAGATCGCAAGCCGAACATTCCGGTGTTGAATTGATGGAAATTGCCGGACCGTGTGAAAACGAGGTCGGATATAGCGCGAATCCGAGCCCTATGACCCATTTTGTTACCTTACGCCCAGTCTGGGACGCGATAATTACCCAGTGGCCAAAATCCTCGTCGACTTCTGGGTTGATGACAATATGGTTTCCGATAGATCAGGCGAATTGAGGAGCAGGAAAAAGAGTACCAGCAGCCTTTTCTATTGTGGTGATTCTGACACAATTCCCGTCCATCTCCCTCATTTCCTTCCCTGAATCCGGCTTATTTTGCCTGGTTGTCACCTATATGCCTTTGTTCCTCTTCAAACCTTACATTGAGCTATCCTTCAGCTGCGATAATCCACATAAGCTCGTCAGATATCATCTGGCCTCCTCACGTACACTGACAGCGCTTGCTCTTGGCTTGCTCCGCCCCTTCCTCGCTTCTCCCTGTCACTAAGTTTGTCGATCGCTCTTCTCCGTTCTCCATCTGTCATTGCAAAGTTAGTTGTCGCTTGTATGTTCTCCCAATCATTCATGGGTTATGGGCGCCCCTTGGGGCTCGCAGCGCTCGACTTGGTGAGAAGCTGCAAATGGGACGGCGTTTTGTGCTCTTTTTTTAGCTATTGGTACCTTTCTGTCACTTTGCTTGTTCTTTTCGACTCGTCCGTTTCCTTCTATCCGTTTCCCATTTTCGATTATCGCCCTTCGTGGTGACTCATTCCTATACTTACCCGCTCATAATCATCTCTCGAGAGTCGTCCTATTCGCGTACTGTACCATTTCGGTTAGTCACGCTGGACCAACCCTCTCGTCCAAGCCAAAAAGTGAAATCATTTGGTCACAGGTCGCACCCTCTGACAAACAACTCGAATGGTACAGTCTAAAGAGATCTTCTCCCGGTGTACTCGTGTTCCCATCTTCCGTATCGCCTTCATCTAATGCTCCCGTGCGATTCCTTTGATTCTTCTGGCATTCACTCTCGTTCCTCACCGATTGATTTCATGCCACGTGGAGGTCGCGCATCGTGTACATTCCTTTGCGATTCTCGTAGGTCCCTATCTTTCTCATTGCTTGTCTTGATGACACAGTGCCCCCCTGCTCTGCATTCGGGGCATACAATTGTGGGCCTACACCGTGGGGCCCTAAGAATCTTGCCGACCATAGGACTTCCACTGTAAGCCCTAAATCGGGAGCTCGTTGGGTCTTGTGGCCGCCTGCACAAACCTATCACCCGTTCTCATCTGATCATCATCCGTCCAAGCTGTCTTAGTCTGTTCACCACGATTCTCCTACCTCCGACGCTCTGCGGTGCCGACTGCACCCGTTTTCTTATCTTCTCATCTTCTGCATCACCCCAAGCTTTATATTCGCATCCAACCTTCGTTCTCATGCCCCTCGTGCTCCACACACGATATCCCCCTAGCATTGAACGTTTATCAGCTGTTCCCATCTTATCTCCGTCCTCCTTCGAGAAATGGTTCCGTTCGCATCTCACTGTCATTCATTACGATTTCACCACTTTCGACCTAGGAAACGCCGTCCCGTCTGTCCCGAGGCGTGTTCTATGACCCTCAACCTAAATCTGTTTACCCACCCTTCGCTTTCATATCCCTCCTGGACCACATGTACATTAGGGACCCAATCGCACTGGCTGGAAGTGCGAGGTTTTAGCTCCTTCCGCCCGGTAGTATTTCTCTGTGCGTATCTCTGCGCGTAATGTAACCTACGGCGTTCTCGAGATTATAAATAGAACCTCTCGTTCTTGAAGGCCTACCATCAGTCCCCTTGACATGTCAATTCTTGCGTCTGAGCATTCACCTTTGCATAACGAGTCGAAGTCACCTCCGCCTAAAGACTCCTTCACGAGCCGCAATGAGCCTCCGCCTTACATTTTCCCCTCGGCCTCAAAGCAAGAACGTACGCTTATCGTTCAACCTCTAAACTATCTCTATCGTCCTGATTTTCCCATTCCGAAACAGTGGAATATGCCGACCTAGCGATCATCGACCTCTCCAAAGCTGCAACTCCAAAAGGTCGCCAAGAGCTAGCAATCCAGGTCTCCGATGCGATGCACGAACAAGGATTCTTTTATATTGTCAACCACGGGTACACTCAGTCGCAGGTATCTGGTTTTGATTTCATTAGCTTCCGTTCTTTGCTGCATCGAGTTTTGCCAGACAAACCGAATCTTCAGTATCGCAAACCGGACCTTTGATGGCGTTAGTCCGGAGGAAAAAAAGTTATTCACCGGAAAGTCGGAGTCGGTCTATGAAGGCTACAAGCCAAAACAAGCATGGGTAAGCGCTTCGCCGTGTGTGTAATATGCTGAGCTGAGTTTCTGGCTCGACAGAAAATCCAGAATGGTGTTCGGGACCAAATTGAACATTACAATAGTGAGTTCCACACGTTTCACCGCCTATTGACTGAACTCAATTGACGTGCAACCACACTCTCAGTCAACCGAGACGTGCACCGGCATAATCATCCAGAGGCAATTTGTCCCTACCTGGACGAGCTGCAAGGATTTGCTCACTTCAACCATTACAACGTTCTCGTTCCCATCCTGCAGTATGTATACGGATATTTATGGCCCTCAAACTCGTACTGAACGATTAGGCTCCTCGCTTTGGGTCTGGAGCTGCCTGAAGATACTCTAGTTGCGCAGCACGATTTCAATTCTACGGGAGAATCATCCGGTAAGTGTGCTAGCCATTTCCATGCTGTCACAAGCGCTCATTATTGTTTTTGTTGACTACCATAGTCAGGTTTATGAAGTAGTGAGTTGACAAATCCCCGTAGCTTATCGTAATACATCCTTACACAAACTGATGACGTTGATCATCAGCTTTCCTCGATCTGACGAGGAGGAAGAGAAGACTAAGCAAGTGTGGCTCAAAGGCCATAAAGGTACATTCGAGCATTCGATCACTTTCCACCGGCGATTTCTCATGCGCGCTCCGCCATCATGATCAGATATAGGATCCATCACCATCCTATGGTCGCAACCAGTAGGAGGTCTTCAAATTCTCTCTCCTGACGGGAAGTGGCGCTGGGTTAAGCATATGGAAAACGCATTGGTACGACATAAATGATTCTCGGAGAGTGTCTTCATGCGAATGTTCACTTACCATTTCACAGGTGATAAACGCAGGCAATGCGATCGAGTTCTTATGTGGAGGCTATTACCCTGGAACTCGTCACCGCGTTGTTCAACCTCCGGAAGACCAGAGAAACTGCCCTCGTCTCGGAGTCTTCTATTTCGCCATGGCTAATGACGACGTCAAGTTAAAGCCTCACGCGGAAAGTCCGGTATTAGCTAGGGCGGGTATCAAGAAGTTTTGCGAGCCTGAGGATGCCCCAACGATGGAACAATGGAGAACCGGTTTAACCGCTGCTTATGGGAGAAGTAACCTCACGGCTGGACAGGAGCAAGGAGTAGAGCAGGAGACGATTCATGGTGTTTTGGTCAAGCATTTCAACTAGGAAAGACCGGACGTTTCATTACTTCTGACGATAATAGTTTAACTACCCTTGGGCGCTTGAAATCTATCTCCTTATGAATGTGGTCCTCCAACAAGGATAGAGCGAGCTTATTCAGAGCACTATATGGATTCCTTCCCTGTTACGCGGGAATTCGGCTTCGATCCTGAAATAAAACGCGGGAGAAGATCAATACGAGGGAATCCGTGATTACTCAGGTACACGGCCAAAGCTGATCGTAGCCATTCTGCTGCACGTCTCACCATATCAGCTGCTAGACGACAATCTTTCACAGGTTCAGTGACATATTGATCTTTGATGTTCTAGGGAGAATTTGGTCTCGAAGATCAAGTCGGGGACAATGCTTGTACAATTATGAAACGATGGTCTTCGTTGAGATGCGGAGCTATAATGATTGGCGGACAGTTCGCTCCACTGTTTGTGCTCCACTATGACAGTGCCGTAGTCAGAGGCTCTCAAAGTAGACATATCTGGGAGACGACTGGGGAAGAGAAGCGAAAAGAAAATTGCACGCGGCAACGTGCGCGTGTTCGCACTTCCATATACAGTCCAATCTAGAGAGTACAATGGTATACTACAAAGTAAAGCTCGGGAGTATGAGATTCAGAGCTCCCTCTCAAACGAGTCCTCTTCCATAATCTCCCTTCCGGATCTTCTCCTCCTCTGCTCCTCAGCAGCGGGAAGGAAAGAGGGAACGAATCTTGGCTGAAAATTCTCCGGCCCTTCGGCGTAGCGATTGGGATGGGTGTTTAGCATAGGGACTTCGACATCTCCTTTCAGTGTAGCATTAGAACTGTCCGCTGGGCAAACCTTAGAGTCTCTGTGCTCGGGCGGAGGGGGAGGCCCCGCAGGAGGAGATTGGAATGATGAAAGTTCGATATGGACTACTACCCCGTTAGTATTTGAAGAACCGACACTTGTGGCGTCTTTGCTGCTCGTGTTGAATCCAAGGGATCCCCGACCGAGACAGACTTGAACAAATGATTTCACACCGCGGACGAGTGCCTGAAAAGAAGAGGACGATGATGAAGAAAGCCGGCTTTATCAAAAGAAATTTAACGTACCGGATCGGTAGCAGCCAGAAACCCGTACACGATAGCACGTCCACCGTATAAAAAGTCACCTGAATTGCAGTCAAAGTAAGTATAAGTAGAATGGGCAATGTTCCGGAGAAATAACACACTGAGAAGTAAGACGTTGTAGTCCTTTTGTTCAGTGTCAGTAAGGGTCGGGGTTATGGGAGCACGCGGAGCTCACCGTGGTGTCGTGTATCCCATTTGAAATGGTTGAATGGAGGACGGTTGCAATGCTTAGAAGATTCACGAGACAAGAGGCCAGCGGATACAATGCTGCTCAAATGGCCTGCATCAACGAACGTCGGACCTCGCTCGAGAACGTACGCACCCACGCGAATAATGATTGACTTGTATCTCGTTGCTTTGATAACTCTTGGGGCGGTACTACGAGTTGTGTTTGAACCCTGAATTGTCGAAGTAGTCGTTGGAGTAAAGACCCGTCGAAAATTCAGCTGTTTGTGACACATTCAGTACGGTGCCAAAAACGTGGATGTGGAGACTTACATTGTGTCTTAGCAAGAAAGCGAGAACGGCCACTGAGCAGATAAGCTCTCCGATTACTGTAAGGAATGTCCATGCAACTTGGGTTCCGACCTGTCTAATGGTCATTGTCGGAGACAAATATGTTAATGTAAGTCGACACCCGCCTGCCATGCTATACGTTCTCCTCTATTGTCATTGGTGTACCAGCAGTCCTTCTCTAGGGGATCCCAGCCATACTGGTGCGCGGCGTAAGGTGGGATAACCAATGCGCAGGCAAGCACAGCAGATCCAATCAAATAAAACTTCTCCAAACGCTTTCCATTCATTCCGTGAACAACGACAAGCCTGGGCACGCTATCAGTACAGCTCGACAGCTCGATCGAAAGGAATCGCTTACTGGAGGTTGAGCGCAATGCTAAATAGAAGAAATCCCGAGAATTGGAGGGTCAACTGTAGAAAGAGTTTTAAGCACATTTACATCCTGTCCGCAACTTATGGGCGCAGACCTGAAGAATGAAGATCGAGAACCCGCAAATGAATCCGGGTCCAGTGCGGGTACCCCCAACAGCACTGGCAATTCCAAACAGCATACTGCAAGGAGTGTCGGTAAGAAATATGGGGTATGATCTCGGAGAGAGCTTACTTGGCGAACACGACCCAGACCACAACCCGAAAACTGACGCGGTCCAGATGAGCGCGAGATCGAGGGTGAGTCCAGACTAAAGCCGTGATCACAAGGACGATGAAGCAGACCCCTGCGCCGACAGCTGAAGTTATAGCCCATAGGTTGTTGCTACAAGCATACAGAATCAGTGCTCGCAACTAGAAAGATTCAAGTGGGTTGACTCACGAGATCACTGACATCTCCGAGGTAAATTCAAACGCCATGTCTGCTAGGAATTGAGTGAATTGGCGTAATGAGCTACCCCTCTTTATAAGTACCTCATACCAATACAGCAGTCCCGCATCGTCCGTGCTTATGTATGATGCACCGATGTTACTCACGACGCACCGGAAAGGCCGCCGAAACGAAGATTATTGTCCTCACCCATACCAGATGTCTTGAGTCAGGATTTTTTCCTCTTCCAGAAATAAGCTTATCGTCACAAGATATTCCGAGTTTAGTATGGCTGAATGTTGTTTTGGTTGTGCGGTTCTCGAGCTCGATCAAAGGTACTCAAACGTTGATATCCTGCAATCGGTATCGGAAGTTGGAAACCAGGTGCATGATGCACCCGGCGTTTGGGCGTCTTTAGAAGGTCATTGGATTTGATCGCGATAACTGCTTGAATGATTGCTTGAGCCGCCACTGATCAACAATTTGATGGTGTCAGGCTGACACTGTCAGGAATCGCAAACATCTCGACCGAACTGGTGCGAGTTCCTCACTAAATTGTGGAGTCAATCTCGTAAGATTGCGGGAGCATGAGAGCACTCAGAATGTGACCTAAGGTGGGGTCGCTGCTCCGCGGCAACTTAGGTATGTATATCCATCCTGAGATCTCAGCGTGACCTATTTCACCCAATTCGTATGGTCACAGGTCACAACAATTTTCATTAACCCCGCCAATAATCTTTTCTCGGAGTCGATATCGTTTTTTTTTGGCACAAACCGAATGTCATGTGCCATACGAATCGAGTGAAATAGGTCAGAATCCGCCCTTTTGACTTCAAACTACCATCATCCCAGCTGTGCACAGAGAGATGGAACGCTCTCAAATGGATGTAGAGAACAAAGAAACACCCTCCGAGTACTCCAACAGTATCAGCAATCTCTCGACAACTCAAGAGGGGGTAACAGCGGCCTATGAGGCGAAAAGTAGACTGAGTAAGTCTACTTATGGCGTCCATTTCGTTGTCGTGTTCACTCATTCTGAGCTTTACTAGTCAACGAGCATATGCAGAATGAGTATGTCGTTTCTAAATGCTGGCCCGCTAGTTCCGGGATCTCATCACCATGCCTTTCTCACAACAGGGTTGGCTTCGGTCGTTACCAGATTCAACTTTTCTTCTTAACTGGCTTGGGATGGGCTGCTGATAGTGAGTGACCTGTTTCGGTTGACCAACCGGCGTGCATTCTCACACTTGCCCTTCCGTTTCGCAGACATCTGGCTTCAAGGGGTTGCGATCATCCTTCCACAAATTCAGAAAGAGCTTCATCCCGTCCGTGTAGAGTTTGCAACTATGTCCCTATTCATTGGCCTCATTGTTGGCGCTTCAACGTGGGGTGTACTTGCAGACTTGATCGGACGTAAACTCTCGTTTAACATCACGCTCTTCATCTGTGCTGTGTTTGGAATCGCAGCGGGAGGAGCCAACAACTTCGTTACTTTGTGCGCCCTCATCTCATGTATGGGATTTGGTGTCGGCGGAAAGTACGTCTGATTTGTTCAACTCCCTTCACGCTCGAACTTGACATTTCTACCCGCCTCCATAGCTTGCCGGTCGATGGTTTGTATCGCTGCGATAATTTTGGTGTTTACACCAGCGCTGATCTATTTCTTTGTGCTATTAGGTGCAATATTCCTTGAAGTCCTTCCCAGAACTCACCAGGTCGGTATTTTGACTCCTAGCTGCACCAGTGGTCATGCCTGATCTATTACCTCTATCAGTGGTATCTAACCTTACTATCTGTGTGGTGGGCTCTTGGGCAGCTCTTCGCGTCTCTCATAGCCTGGCCGTTGATTAGCAACTTCTCATGCGAAACGGCTGATAATTGTCCGAAGCCGGACAACATGGGCTGGAGATACACCTTGTACGTTTTCTCATACAACTGTTCCCCACCACCGCCCTGCTTTGTTCGCTAATTTGCCTCAACCATAGTTACGTCCTGTAAGTACCAGCTTCCTCCGAGATAAACGTTCAAGATGGTTGAGCTGTTCACTTGATTTTTAGCGGAGGTGTCACTGCAGTCATGTGGATACTGCGGTATGTTGTGTTTGACTTGCAAGAATCCGCGAAGTATCTGGTCGCGAAAGGCCGGGATGAGGACGCCATCAAGGTCCTTCTTTTTATACGGAGTCCGTCATGACTGTTTTTAATATGAACTTCCAGGTTTTGGAGCATATTGCTCATAAGAACGGAAGAACGCTAACTCTGACCCTCGAATCGCTGCGAGCCGTCGCCAAGGAACAGAGAGGGGACGCTCAAACCATCGGTCATTTGTCAACCTATCAGGTCATCAGAAATGCTTTCTCGTCTTTCAGTCTGTTGGTGCCGCCATAATCGCTCTGCTTTCCTCTGGCTGATCATTGTATTCAGGTCCCACGTCACTCCGTTGTTCTCCACACGCCGACTGGCTATCAACACTAGCATCACTATCGTTCTTTGGGGGTCTGTGTAATTTGCCCCTTAATGGTTGATCCCTTCACTGATCTTTCGCCAAAGTCTTATTGGCCTAGCGTACCCGCTTTTCAACGGGTTCATCACCCTTTACCTAACCACACAAGTCGCAAGCGCTCCTCCGAGCACCTACCGAACATACCGAGATTACTCGATCATTTCTGTTTTGGGTGTGCCTGGCTCCGTGGTCGCTTGCTTGGTCGTCGATTACACGAGAAAGAATCCAAGCAAGTTCGCCATGGGAGGAAGAAAACTCACTATGGCAATTTCAACGGCTTTGACCGGCATCTTCTTGTTCTTGTTCACCACCAGTAAGACGCAAGAGGCAGTACTAGGATATTCATTGGCATCCGGATTCACTCAGTGAGTACCTTGTATCACTTTACTCATTCCGAGATGGATCACTGACTGGCAATTTGTAGGAATGCGGTAAGTTTCCGTATCTACAAGCCAGCGACTCGGCCATTCTGATCGACAGGAACTTCCTAGATGTACGGCGTTCTCTACGCGTATACTCCCGAGGTCTTCCCCGCGCCTCATCGTGGAACTGGCGATGCCCTTTGCTCAGCTTTCAATCGTATCTGTGGTGTCTTGGCTCCTGTCATCAAGATCGTGACCACGAATCCGGACGGAAGTGCTGTTGGTGGTACTGCGAATGGGTACGTCTATGAATGTTGTAGAAGTTTCTTATTCTTACACCAGACCAAGTCCAATTTTCGTATCCGCCACGCTCTTTATCGTCGCCTCAGCTCTGATGCTGCTCCTTCCGATTGAGGTTCGTTTACCTCCCCGGCGTTCTCAGTTCTTTTTCACTTGACTGACGGGGTCCCCCCATCCCTGACTCTAGACCGCTGGCAAAGCTGCGTTATGAGGGATCACGACTTTTTTGTGTACAAACGAAAGGCAGAAGGTCAAGGTATATTGAGGGGCTGTTGATGCATACATACTCATCCACTTTCGAAACCTGAGTAGGGCGGAATTCCGTCTTGACAATATTACCTCATCCTTCAGAATCTAGCTAACGCCATGCTCTACCACCTTCGACCAAATTTGCGACGACCTGCTTAGAATAGCATCATCAGAGCCCCGTGAGATCACTGAGAAGCTTCAGAGATATACCTTCCTCGACAAAGCAAAGCGATTATGATCACGAGCCATCGTGAATCCGAGCTGTGTGGACATGGATGGTGAAAGCGGCTCCAGTGACTGGCCAACCCATCACTCAAGCCATTCATTCATTGCCTCTGCCCCTCTGACTAGCGGAATCGACCGAAATATTGTCCATTTGAACAGAACCGTGACAAACGAGCGTTGGGAGCGAAGGTGTAATTCGCAGTACTTCGAGAGCGATAGATACAATCGAGGGTCGGCAGGGCCTTTTTCCGAATTCCTTACATGGCAACTACAAAACAGAATTTATACTTTCCGATCCACCTATTTGGATTAAACTGATTTCGGCGGAGAGGAACTGCTTTCGCTCTACATCCCGAACGGATAATCAGAACGACGAAAGGGATTAGTGAGTTGGGCTTTTGAAATGTCGGACTCGGAGGTAGGAGAAGGCAACCGGTCCGACGTGCCTTCTAGTTCCGGATCGGTTATCTGGGAACCAATCAGCAAGTCGCGCTGGATTTTCCTTAGGTTTGCATGAGTTTCGATGCTTGGCACCACCTAGGAACGTGCGGAAAACGTTATTAGCCGCCAACAATGTTCACACTTTGTGACAGAATCTGACATACGTAGAAGAGATCAAGAGCTTGGTCTGGGCGCTGTTCAAGCCAATCTCGCCCTTATCGCCGTTGAGGTGGCAGATTCGTGAGAAAACACCTTTCTTGTTCTTGGACTTTGCGAATCACCAAATTTCCTTCAACGTTCTAGTAGGGTTGGTCAGTAACTCTTCGTAAAAGAGAAAACGATCAGCGCGCACTCTATCAGATGTTTGAAAATTCTCCCTACGGAGTCGGACCAGCCTTTGTGCAGTGTATATCACTTCGAATGTCCGACCAGCAAGCTCCTAGAAGCTGTGTATATTCTGCTCCATGCCCTGTACGCCAATATTTGTTGACCGTATGCGGATTCCGGAACAGTGGGTGAGAAGTGGCACTTACGTCGATAACTACGAGGAGACCACAAGCCAACCCGGCGGCTTCTTTGGGGAAAGAAATGGTTGGAACGACGTTCGATATCTCCTTAGCGGTAGTGAAGATGGTTTGAGCTCATCCTAATTTGCTCTGGGCTTGTGAGGAAGTGACACATTGAGTCATTCCGGGAGGCAATAGAGAGGAGTAGCAGTAATAGGTAGTATGAATGGGGAGGAAAGAACAAGGGAAGAAACAAAGGTTGAATCACCCCAGCTTTATATCAAGAACGTATGTGGCCTGTAGCACCCGATTATTTGTACACAATGAGACTATACGCCGAATCAGTGGATGCAGTGAATCGAATCAAACAAAGGAACCACGGCTAATTCTCGATGGCGTGCCACTGTCAACAGGCGCTAAATGACGCTCGATAGGTCGACGTACCGACTAAGAGGCGGTATGTGAAGTCAGAACGAGCTTGACTTTGTTGAGTTCGGTTGCTACATATCACCTTGAGTCTGACGAGGTCAAGGTCACGTTGACTCTACTCCATATATACCCTCTCCGGCGGTACGCCGACATAACCACCATCACCTTGCACGAGGGGTTAGGGAACCCCTAAGCTTTGATATTCACTCCTTGCACGCAAATAGAGGAAGGCAGTGGCCGCAGCAAGGTCGCTTGGACTGCTACCCCGGCGATAACGAGCAACCGAGGAAGATAATGTGAGCTCCGATCGGAGGAGGCACTGTGATCTAAGATTGACCTTCGAACATAAACGCTTTATCGCCTCGTCGAAGTCGACCGTAAAATGCCATCCTAGCAACGAGCACGTACAAGTTGACGCCCTGTAACAGTTCAATTCTTGATCACATCAGAATCGACAAAATTGCCCTCGTCCCTAGATCGTATGGGGGCACAACTTGGACTTTACAGTTTATAATTTACTGAGTATATCCTT
Source organism: Marasmius sp. AFHP31 (assembly GCA_024721195.1). NCBI lineage: Eukaryota > Fungi > Basidiomycota > Agaricomycetes > Agaricales > Marasmiaceae > Marasmius > Marasmius sp. AFHP31. The sequence continues at coordinate 26,539 of JANHQD010002175.1, forward strand.
CGCCAACGACGCGGGAACTGTCAACCCAACGTTAGAGGGGAAACACATGGGTGGCTTTGTAGCTTACCGACGTCCTTGTCAATGATAGTAGCTACATCGATGGGGAGCCTGTGCATCGAGCCAGGAACTTGCCACCACCCGTCCTCAGCGAGCATTTTCTGCGTCTTTGGGTCGTCAAAAGCCTAGTGGTTCCAAGAATAAGTTGCATACACGCGGTTCAGTGCACAGTGAGATGCATACGTCGAATCTCGGTACGTCGATCAATGCTAATCCGTCCCACCTAGGAATCTTGAGAGTCGAATCATCAGAGGAGTCCGTCCTAACCAATCTTGCTATCGGTTCGGCAAGGTGGAGCTAGTATGGGTGTGTATAAGCATCGAGCAAGAGATGGGACGTTATCACTCGTCACCTGCTCATACTTAATCATGCTTTCTCCTAGGGGTGTCGACTTGACAACCTCAACGTGCCCTTGCAACCAAGTTTTCGACAGATCTATCCCTGGCTTCGCTTCGAAGGCAAAGATGACCCTTGAACGATCCTTTCTGAGTTTAGTAGGAGGTCGCAGATACGCTGATGAGGCAGAACCCATCTGAGCGGCAATGTTCAAGTCTTCATCGATGTCTACTATGGAGGCGATGTTGAGCCGGCAGACGATGCATTTCTCTCGGTCGATAAATTTGAGTTCGTCCGGGACAACTTTGCGAGTGTAATCGTCGGTGGTGAAGGCCTAAACACGTTCCTCGATTGTCAATAAGGATAGGACATGAGACAAGGGCGAAGCTACGCACAGTATTCATGGCGGCGAACGATTCGGAGTCAAACAACACGACGCCATCGTAGTCAAGCACAGGGACCCCCATCTTCATTAATCGATATTTTTCTGCCTGATTAACGTGTAGCTACAACCAAGTCAGTATCGATCGTCGTCCAATATATCATCACAGACCTGTTCGTACTTGATAATCCCCTTCTTCCCTCGAGCAAAATCCAGTAGCACCTTCGAGTGGTTGTCCAACCAATACCGACTGAACTCTTCTATGGTGATACCCTCACGCTTCTTCAGAAAGACCACTGTTCGTACTCGGTCGGTTCGTAGGGTGTTCATCGTCGTCTGAGTTGAGGTGTGAATAGATGGGAATTGCGTTCTCGTTCTGGTTTTGTAATCGTGCGATTGACCGGTGTTTACGGTTGGGGTAACCGAGGGATACAGTCATGAGACTCGAACTCGAGATCAGATGGCGTGCTTCTCTTTGACGACTTGCCGTACTATTCGTTAACCTTTGGCTTCTCTGAGGAGGCTGAAACGTACTCTCAAGGCAGTATGATCCCCTAAGGCATAAGTTAGGAACGGTTATAAACCGAGAGGACGAAAGAACAAGTATACCCAGTAGTGTATCATGAAATTATAACTGGCATGTAAAAACCTGTAGCAGTAGAACGCTGACTTTTACGGTCGACGGTAGCTGGCTTGATCATGATGGTCCCGGTCTGAGGGGCATCGGAGGTGCACCTTAGGCACGACTTGTCACAGGGTGATCTAGGCCTTTGAGGGGGGGTTCTTTGTACGTGAGAATCCCCTCCATCGGGTCTACCTCGGAAATGAGGTTCCCCGGTGCCTGTCACAACTTGTCACCACCCTTTTCCTCTGACCACCTCATCAACGACCTCGACGCGCTCGAGGACGCGTTCGTTCCACCCATTACCCTCTCAATCTCTTTTATCTTATCTCATATAATCCTTACTTCAATATAATATCGGTTTTTTCTCGCATACCCACCGTTCCGTTCGAAATGGCCAACCTCAAAGACCTATCAAAGCGCGCAACAATGGGTGTTACCCCCGACAGTCCACAGAAAAAGCGAAAGAAAAAGAGCAGACAGGCCGTCAATCTGGGAATACAGTCATTGCGGCTGGCATCGTTGAAGCGACAGCTCAAGAAGATGAGCGGCAGCCAACCTCAACCTGCTTCCGCCTCCTCCGATTCTCCATCCACCTCGGCTGCCGAATCTACATCCACCCCTCCTTGCCCCACTACGCCTCTATCAGACTGGGAGATGCCTCCTGCAGATGAGGGACCCATGGGTTCCTACGATTGTGAAATGGATGAGGCCCTTCCCCCTTCCTCAGCATGCTCGCCGGTCAAGCCGTCCAGGAGAGATGAAGAGGAGGACAGGAAACGGCGTTGGAACGAGACTATGAGGTTGATGGTTGACCCTCTATTGGACTATTGGGATAGGACAGTTGGCAGGTATCCCGACGACGTTGCTCGCCCCCCTTCAAATCCATGCTCCTCCGGGTTGTGCGTTGTGGATAGCGCGACAATCCACACGATTTACTTCAACTGTACGTTCATCTTTCTCCCTCTTCAGACTTCAATACAGGGACTAAGTATGTTTTAGACCATCGGATGGAGACCTTTCACCACTGTCGTTGTCGAATGCTCCCCCAGGTTCTCATTGCTCACGGCCTTTTCCCCACATCACCATCACAGCCACGAATGGCAATCTCTCTCGACCTCCTGGAGTTCTACCGTACCCTCTGCCAGCAGTCATCGGATGCTGTGACTGCCCTTGCGAGTGCATTGAGCTCGCTTTACAGGAGGCGAGGACTTCGTCTCCTTGGTGCTACGGTGAGCTTTGTTTCTACATCGTTTGTTCCCCTACTCTGTTTTGCTCACCTCTGTCCTAGGGAGAGGCTATGCAGGACCCCATTCGCCGGGCTTTAGGTAACTCGTTACAGTGGTATGATACCCTGGTGAACGAGGTTGACCGCTATGTTACGCAAAAGATTGAGGTCGTCAAGAAGAATCTTCCCGTCCTCGACATTCCGCCATCCCACCCTTCGCCCCTCGCTACATCGACAGCATACGCAATGCTACACAAGTCTTCGACCCCAGACTCCCCCATCCCTGCGACCTCGACTTCTGAACCTACACCCACATCTCCTGAACCCACACCCACATCTCCTGAACCCATGCCCTCGTCTCCAGCACCTCCCACCTCTGCTCGCACACCCACAACCTCTACCGAGGGCCTGAGGGAGGATCCACCTGCTTCCGCCGGTTCTCAACCACCACGGCCACCATCTCAGGGAAGCTGTGACCTGTATCTCCAGCGATTGTGCCCTGCGTGTTTTGGCGGGAAGGAGTTCGGCCAGTCGTTCCAATGGTAAGCTGTTTTGCATTTAGTACCGACAGTGATCTGACTTGCTTTGGACAGCACCAGCGGAAGTCTGGGGACCTGGCCAGCGACTGACCAGGGCCAAAAGGTGCGACCAGAGTCCACAAGTCTAACGAGCCTGAGGATTGTCTGAAACAGCTTTCCTTTTCGGAAATATGCTCGAAGACTTGTGGACCCTGGCAATTCCCGTTAGAATTGTATGTACCTACAAGATGATGTTAGAATAGTATTTGCTCGTCAGAAGCTGAGAAGCGCGCACAAGGATTGTCGAAGTCGATAAGATGCAGCTAGTCTGGTCGGCGCGTGTAAGATCCCGTAAGATTCATGTGCCGTGACAAGAAGAACTCAGATCAAGCAACAATTATCAGACGCTATCAGACTTAAAGGTATGGTAAGACATCCCCAGTTTTACGGGCATCGTTACACCTGCTCAACCACGCCACATGCATATAAAGTAACACAATAAAGTGTATTATAGTCTACGACACATCTGTTTCATCGATATACAAAGAAAGAAAAAAGCTACATTAAGAATGAGATTTACCTGCCCTTCCTCACCACCACCACTCAACGAAGACATCTTCCTCTCCGTCACTGTGAATTGCCGACAGAAATCAGCCCAAGCCCACAAAGAGAAAACTGCAAACATACCCTCATCCTCAACGTCAACAGAAACCTTCCTTAACGTTACACTTCCTTTCCTCTCCGGTCCTACACATCCAGGAAGATCGCTATCCATCTTAATATCGAGCTACTTGGAGTCGCCGACACCAGACCACACAAGGATTTACGGGGTATCAGGCGCTCCACCGCTAATCACGACAAACTTGCGGGCCTTGATGATGATCTCCCAAAGCTGTCCCTTGTGACCATGGTTTGCGAGCGGGAACACTGCCAACGACGACGGCCTTGTTGCCCTCGAAGATGACACGGTTCACGCGGGCATGTTGCCAACGCAAAAGAGAATGCGCACCAAGTAGAAGTTGCTCTGAACGTCCATGACACTGTGAAGGTGAAAAGAGGGCGATGAGCGGAATGCCGAGAAGAGTGAAGAATAGAAAAACAAGAAAGAGCATACCCTTTACACTGTCGCCTTCGTCGCCAGTGATGGAACCCTTTCCTCCAATAAACAGTTGCACAGGCGGCTTCCACTTTGGCCTATCAGGCTTTGGCAGGGACGGCCTAGGCGGCAGGGACGAAGGCGTAGGACTGAGGTAGTCGTGGGTTGTAGATAGTCGGTTGTCTGTGCTAAAAACCAAGCGCATATAGTCAGGTTGTGTTTCTGTTGCACGAAGTAGACGCACTGACGTACCTAAATATAAGTCTTGCTAGCCCATATGATGCCGGCGGTCCTACGGAGTATAAATGTTAGCCATAGCGGTGATGTATAGCTATGTCGACGCACCTCTTCACCATATTCTCTGGCTGTGGGTGGTGGGGAATGTTGCGCTTGATCACTATTTGAGGGTTTGAGGACACGAAGAACTGTTGAAGAGGTTGGGATGGGAGCAGGATGGGAGAAACTGCCTGGGGGTATGGGAGATGGTGGTGGTAAGAGAGCAAGAGGCGATGTGGGGAGGAAGGAAAGGAGGTCGGAAACTTTGGGGCTGGGGCAGCGGAGTTTCAAACTGTGTCGCGTCATTTGGCAAGTCGTGTTTGTCACACCTGTCACACCGTCATGTGAAAGAGTGACAGCCAGGTGAAGGCCGTTGACAGTCGTCGTCTCGTGTGTAACCGCCGCCGCCGTCGGGGTAACCTATCACTGGCAAGGCGAGGAAGAAGAGCGACACAGAGGATCACTTCTTCTGGTAGACCTAGTGCTTTGTCAGAAGGTTGTGATTTCGCGCGTGAAGCAACAGGATTGGGAGTTGTATTGATGAAGGACAATGGTTCTGGTAGGGAAGTGGAATTTGGAGTCGCGCCGATGAAAAATAATGGTTCTGACTCTAGCTGTGTGGGTGAAGCCGAATCGTCCACTGGAGATTCATGGCAGTCGTAAAATTGTTGCATCCATCGGTGGATGCCGATGCTGACGAAGGTTCACTACCTGTGGAGGCTAGCTGTAGGTGGAAATTAGAAATCATGAGCAACCCATTTCAAATCCAATAACGCATGACGGGCAACTCACCCTAGGAGGAGTCTGACCCCTCCGCGGGGTCATTCCAGCACCAACGTTCGCACTGACAGCGAGCGCGTTACCAGATCCAGCGACAAACGCTGAATGGTTGGCGTTGATATAAGCAGCCTAGGCCTTGTGTGTACTCTGAGGTAGGACCTAAGCGTTCCCGAAGGGGTTCAAAGACAACCTCAACGAGAAGGGCATGTAGGCGGGGGAAACGTTGGAGTTCCTGTGGTAAGAGCACGCATCATTATGGTGGACAGGGACAGAGAATGCAAAACGGTAGGCGAAACAGAAGTCTTCTAGTAGAAATGGGGGCAGCAATTCAAGACAAGGACGATAGGACTACTCACCGCATTTGTACAGTTATGGCAAATCTTCACAAGCACCTCGTACACCACCTCTACACGTCTCAAACTCGGCTTCTCCAGCAATTTTATCTGCGGCTTTGCCGGCAACTCGAACGCAACTTCCGGTATGAATAACGATGGTCTCGAGCCAGTAGCGTTCCTGATCGCCGTTCAGATACCCTAGTTATCCAGGTTTCCGTCGGCATCGATAGAATGCAGGGCGGTTCCAAGTTCGTCGTTGAAGATGTAGTAGACTCGGGCACCGCCGGAGAGCTCTTTGGTGGAAACGTTTGTTCCCTCGATGGAGCTAAGAAAGTCACGGGCAAATTGGGTCATGAGGCGGAGGATGGTGCCTTGAGAAACTTTAGAGTTCTTGTGTTGCTCATTTTCCTTCTAGCGGGTAGTTGTCATAGTCGTAGTGACAAGATAGAAAGACCTCGACCACGATAGCGGTGGTCGAGTGTCAAGAGGGACATAAGCGCCGAGTCACTTCCCACACCTGATAGGGAAGGGACTCCCACGCAATTCCAGCGGAAAGCGCTGGAATGGCATGGGTCCGGCAATTATCCCGAGCGCTCCGACTCTCTGGCACTTCCCCTGCTCTTGACACCCAACCACCACCACGGTGTTGAGCAGCCCTCAACCCAGGTTCAATACTGTTTATAACTTTCATAGTGATCATGTATGTAAAATTATGATTCTGTCCTTTAAGCATTAAATCGAGTAAATAACGGGCAGAAAGCCCTAGCCCTAACGTTTCAACACCTTCTCGCGAAACGTTGCTATTGCAGTTGTCAGCAACAACACTGACGATCAGAAGACCTGTCAAGTAACTGACTCAAGTTATCATTCCTACGAATATCAGTCTATCGTACCCTCTGCATCATCTAATCAAAGCGTAAACATCCTAACTCCCTCTCAGCAATTTGTGGTGACATCCCTCCAATCCGACGACTCCCGGCCATCTCCTAGTCACACACTCGATAGACTGGGGTCCACCTCCTCGGCGGCAGCCATGACATGGTAATCCTATCCTCCACTGGTGATTCTTCATTGTTCTAACGCTGTCTCACCAGCGCCTAGCCACCCTCTCGCGAGGTAAGATCAATCTAACGAGGCCTTGTCAGCATCTGACGATACCCTTTTTAGACGCGATCAGTCTAATGGTGTCTTGCCACACCCTCGCGAGTGCTATCCACTCTAATGGTACGTGCTCACTCAGTGTTCATGTTATCTTATTCTTGTAGAGACTCTACAGACACTGGTAAACATCTCGGATACTAGCGCGTACCTGCCAGCGCCACAAGGCGCTGGTCAGGTCATCAGAGTTCCGCTGGTGAGGGGAGGGGATGTCCATGTTGCGCTCGACGGGAACTTCCACCACCGTCACTTAAAATTGGGTGGTGATGGCGTTCCCTTTCACCAGTCCACCCGCTTTCTCTCCAAAGAATTTGTTGACGCTATTGGTGCTCGTGTTGCCGCAGCACGAGCACGCCCACCTCAACGACGTACAACAAAGCTACCGGATGACATCGTAGACGCGGACCAGGAGTCGTACAAGGCAGCAAGTGGTGACACCAAGCGGCAGTCGAATGAGGCCTTTGACGAGAACGGCGTCATGGCTCTCGTTTGTAGGCACGACATCCCATTGTTTATGGTCTCCATCAGCACACCTGGAGAGCAGCAGAAGGATGCCGTTGCACTGCTTGTTGCCCTTTTTGAAATGATACCGGAGTCCGCGACCGTTGCTGCATTATACGATATTGCTTGCGTCCTGGATCGCAGCATCCAGCTGGTACGTCCTAGATATCAACATTTTTACACTTGCTAACCTTGAGTTCTATCAGTATGATCTACTGCCCGAGGCCGTTGCGGCTCGCTTGCAGCTCGCAACTGCAGTAATGCACGCGTATGGCCATCAGTGGGCCTGTCAGCTCCATTATAACCCGCGTATGCGAGTGGGGCTTGGGATCACCGACGGGGAGGGGACTGAGCGCCTCTGGTCTCGCCTTCGCAGAATGATCGGGCTTGAGAGACGAGCATCGGTATGTTCTATTTCAATTTTGCCTGCATCTGTCTTACATCTGTTTCAGCGCGCAAAGAGGTGCTGGATGTTAGATCGTCAATGCGATTCCATCGCAATGGACCTTCGTGAAGGACTCGGTGCTTGGATCCGGAAGCGGTTACACAAGAACGTCCAGAAGAAGGAGGCCGAGGCCGTACGGTTGCTGAGGAAGCTGGATACAGCTCTCACTGTCCTCCGCGGCTACTGGGATGAGCAGAAGGATGCTCAGGGCTCCGTCCGTGCATGTAGGTTCTTATGTGTGCCTCCCACTCCAACGACATTCCTTGTTAACTTACTCCTTTTGTTGCTCAGTGGCACCAGCTCGTCTCAAGAAAGAGCTGACAAAGGTTCTTCAACTTCAAGCCCAAATTGATACACTCGAAGAGGAAATAGCCGAAGTGAGGGCCGCGGTCAAGAAGATGACCTTTGCCCCCTCGGACGCCACCTTCAGCCTTCGCAACATGGAGAGTTTGCATAAGGAGCTCAAAGCAGAAGCTGAGGGGCTCTACACCTCGCTGAACATCGACCATCAATTCCCCGAACTCAAGGATATCCCACTCGAATTCCTTCACAATCTCCTCCTCGCTCGCGACCTCAAGCTAACCATCCGAAAAAAGGCCATCGGGACGTTCTATGAGTGGGACAGAGTGGATGGAGCTATCGGAGGGGTGAATGAGGCCTTGGGTATGCTTGAAACCAACTCGTTTCCACCTTCTCATTGACTAGGTTCCGTTACAGTCACGCGACTCCACCAGGTTACAAGAAATTCCATCTCTCGTCGTGCGGCTGCCTTCGAAAACCTGATACGCAAGTACAACCAACACATCACCTACCTTGAGGAACACCATCAACCACGCTACAAGGTGCCGGTACCCAGTCGGCTTCCTACCCAACTCGCATCCCTCCGTGATATGGAGACATCTCACCTGTGGGAGGATGTCTGGATTTCAAAGACGGAGACACCGCCGAAATGGCTCGTTGACGAGGATATTCGGAAGGGGATCAAGGCCTTTCTCAACCTAGATCGTTGCGCCGAAGAAAGGGCGCGTCTTAACAAGGAGGCACTAAACCTTCTGTCGTGGTTTGGTCGGGAGCTTCAGGCATTAACGTTTATGACTCGGGATCAACAATGTGAGCTTTTCCTTTCTAATGCCTTGTTCAATGGTACTCACATCGGGAATCACTTGTTCAGATGCTAAGTACCGGACCCTTCTCAATGCTCGCCTTCAAGATCATCTGTTGCTCGTTAGCACTTGGTCCAACCCCTTTGCGCCGGCAACGCTATTCAAGGATCGGATCACAGCTGTCGAGCGGTGGCTTTCCCAAGCGACTCCCGCTGTTAGCTCGACTCTATCGACACCTCCTTCAGTCTCGTCTGCACCTCCGACCTCTTATATCCCTCCTCCCATCTCGCATGTTCCTCATACTCCTCCTCTACCATCTTCTCCCCCTCCTCTTTCAATTCCCGTATCGCCGATATCACCCTCCCCACGATGCGACCCCCCGCAGGCTAACGACGTTGCCGATGAGTTTGAGGATGAAGACGATGAGGTCGAAATCACGGGAGAGCGGCTTGCACTTACGGATGTGATGATTGAATGCGAGCCGGATGATGATGAGGACACCATGCCCTTAGAGTGGAAAGCATCAGTAAGTGATTCTCTGGTCGTGCATGGAGTTGAGCGTACTCACTGTTCTCATTTTTCTAGGCGTTCCGGGTTGACGCCGTTCTCTGGCACGGCATTAAGGGCCACCGCTTCCCTCCATTTGATTGTACCGCGCAAGCCGCACGCTCGTTCCGAAACCTCGTCGGCATCCAGTATGTCTTCAGTGAACCTCAATACGGACGGCTCGATGGCGCAACACAATGGCTGGATGATGAGTGCATCAACGGATGCGGTGCTCTGCTCCAGCAGAACTTCCGTGGGTCCGAGGTTGACTGCGCCATCCTCTCGACATATGTTGTTGATGAGGTCCTCAAGAATAGTACCCGCACCGAAACCGCTTGGCGGATCGCAAGCCCCACGAAATACTGGGCTAAGCCAATCTGGATAGTCCCTATTCACGACAAGGATCAGCATCACTGGGCACTTGCGGTGATATGAGTAGAGGGCGAGGAAATACAGATTTTTGACAGCTTCGGGTCGCGCGAGTTTGTGTTTCATTGGCTTCCGGTACGTTTCCTCGAGGCTGACCTTTCACTGTTACTCATGCGTACATTGCAATAGAATATACAAGCTGTTGTTCGCCGGCTAGTGACGATGGCGAAGGACCATGGGTTTGTCCCCACCTTTGCGTCGCTGTCGGCACTTTCGACATGGTCAGCACGGCCGCTTCAAGTGCAGAGGGTACAAACCAATGGCTACGATTGTGGTGTGTGGGTCCTTTGGGTAACTGCGGCGGTTATCCGTGGATTCGACTATGCTCACATCAAGGAGAAGGACATATTCCGCTTCCGTAAATATCTGGCTAACCTTGTGCGCACAATTCCCGTGTAGTAGATAGTATCATTTATACATTTTATACTGTCTACCTGTGGATACAACAGAGGGAACAAGAAGGTAATGAGGGAGCTACGTAAATGACCCGACGACCGTATCGACAACTCAAGGTAATGCCTGATTCTTCCAGCGTACCCATCTACTTATTGCTAAATCCCGCACCAAGACGACCTTCCAGTTCGCATCTTGGTATCTGAATACCTCCTCCCCCAATCTCAGCTTTGTGCGGTCTTCTTTATGCCTTGCATCAGCCTTTTCGCGGATGAATTTGAGAAGGTCCTTAAAAGTATTTTATGCAGTTAGAGCTCAAGCAACGAGATAGGAAGCGCTGCACGCACCTTGAATAAAAGCCTCTTGTCCACACCATCAGGTAGGCAGTTTTGCCATACCTCAGCGAACCTCATCACACTCGCCAACATCATCCGCTTCACCTCCAGATGATTACCCAACCCGTCGCAATTGGTAGGGGGGACAGACGTGTCAAGCTGAACTCCGAGGTATGTCGCAATGGCTTCGAACTCCGTGGTAGTACCAGGGCTGGTGCGAGAGGGTGGTGTGGCCTGGGCTGTGAGGAATGCTCGAGGTGTGGCGTTCACAAGATCGTTGAAGGCAAACTCGATTGAATTTGGTGCTGGAAGAAGGGCGAACTGTCGAGGATGAGCTCTCTTGAATTCTCGAAAATTGTGGTACTGGATCTGAGTGAGGTACAGCTCAAAAGGTGCATCGAGGTAGGAAAGAGAGTCGATAGGGGGATCCGGAAGTTCAGCCGCATCCACCGCAGTCAGAGTGTCGGAAATTTCTGACATATCCGAAATGCTGCACATGGTTTCAGTATCCGACATATCGGAAATGTCTTCTGTGTGAACCAAGCAGTATAAGCCCTAGATCAGAGTTTAGAGTATAGGTCTCGCACCGTTTTCAGCCATTTTGTTTTTATAGTCCGATTTTCCTACAACTCCCCTTGAAATAGGCCTTGATGGATGTAAAAAAAAGAGGTACGCACTCTAATTCGCTCAAGGTCTGAGCCTGTCGGGAGTTGCCGAAATGGTCCATAATGGTTTTCATTTTATCTGCTCGCCCCCTCCTCGAAATCTGAAAATCCAAAATAAGAGGGTATAGGTGAGTGTGAAACCGCACCTGCTGTGAAAATTCCAGATTTTCTGAAATGGTCGGAACGCACATTCAAGGGGGAACCCTTTACAATGCGTTATAACTCAGCTGCGGCGACACTCTCATCTCTTCCATCACCATGCCTGCTCATCGTCGCCACAAAACCAAGAAAGATCAGCAGCAGGCCACCAAAGACAAGCATAAGCGATATTATCAATGGTATGTGGCCAATTCAGACCACCCAAATTTAAATAACTCAACTCATACGGGCTCCACAGTAACGAAGACGAGATTCGCGCCAAATGGCGAGAACGGTATGTGAAGGAAAAGTGAGTGAACCCTAGCATTCATCCATGTTTCCGCTTACAATCCGTATCTTATTGCAGGGCATTGGAGCGAAAGGAGAGGAAGGCTGCCATTGAAGAGGGGAAGAGGGTATTCTGGGAGGAAACTGCTCACACCGAGTATAAGCGGTGCGTGAGCTATATCTCATGTTTCTTGCAACTAGCTAAGGCCTTTAAACTTACAGAAATACCCTTGAGGAGCTCCGAAACCTGGAGAAGAAGATCAACGCATACATCTCAAACTCGGGATCGGCCTACCTCAAACGGAGCTACCACGAATACCTGGCCTGGACACAGTCGGCCGTCCGTCAGAACGAACCCTCGCCGCTCGAACTTTCTTACAAGACCTTCAACTCCATGCTCGACGCCGTGGCGAAGATTGGCAATGGTATTTTGAATGAATTTGGGGCCGGGAAGGAATGGAAGGAATGCCAGCGGTTGACAAGGCGTATCAGGTACCTCATACAGTGTATCGACGACCTCGAAATAGCCGATTTGGAGCAGCAGAGTGGTCTAGTCCCAACTGGATTCAGCGTGCTTGAAGATAGATACTTGAAGGGCAAGCTACAATTTCAGGACACGGCTACAAGCCAATGGTTGGACCGCGTGTATTGTCAAGCTTATAGCTCAGTGTTAGATAGTGCACTTTATTGATGAGAAAGACGGTTTGGCTCCTAGCGTTGATCGGCGTGAACAGACTTGATGATTTTCCGAACTTCCGTTTATGCGACCGGCCCAAGAGGTATGTTTGTTACGACAAACATGTCACCTCAACACGGCTCCGGGTACAACCTCCACGTCTCCTCCCATCTACCACCACCGTCTTCACATTTCTTCCGCTGTGAGCCTTCCTGGCTCTTGAAACTGTAATATCTTCGCCCGAGTGGCTTTAGATCCTCTGCTCAAATCTCGCCCATCTCGCTCTCCGCTCTGCTCTTTGCCGTACTTAACAATTGTCGCCAGCTTCCCAGCTCAAGAACTTTGAATCCAAGAAAAATATTTCGCAAAGCTCACCGTTGCTGAAGGGTTGAAGGTTGGACCTCCTCATACTTAAAGTCCTCAGCGGATGCTCACTGTTCTACTCGCTTTGACAGACTTCGCCGAACTCGCCGAACTCATGGCACCTCACCTCACCTCGCAACGCTTTGAGCTTGCAATGCTTCTGAGAGGCCAAATATTTGCTCTCAAAGCTCTTGGATTCGAGCTCCGCGACCTCAAAAAGGCTATCCATTCTTTTTTTCTTTCACCTCACCCTTGTGCACCACCCACATCTACCTCTTAAGTCGCGTTTTCAACGCGTGAAAAATCACCAGGACGCGCTCTTCACGCGTCTCTGCTACATCCATACTCAGCCTCTTCACAACTTCTGATCGTTGTTCCTGTTCATGCCAAAATCAGTAAGTTCTTCATAAATTCTTCATAGCTTCTCCTCTCTGCGAGTTGACAGTCAGGGCTGATGAAATCTCCCCCAGAATCGTTCTCCCTCAGTTGAACCGTACACCTCATCACAGCTTAGGGCTTTAGACGAAATCGACCCACCTCTCGTAATGCACCAATCAACGACACCAACACCGGCTACCACGCCGAGAAAGCGTCATATTCAGCCCACGGACCGTGCATCGCCCACCATTCATCGACTTGCCGAGGAGCGAAAGCAGATGCATGATGCGCCTCAGCCTACCTCCAATCAGCATACCCAACCTCATCAGCACACCCAACCTCAACCACCTCATCAGCACGCCCAACCTCAACTCGCCCAACCTCAACTCGGTCCTCCTGTCCCCCAAACAGCGGTCCCGATGGCGACCACTCATTCGTACGATTCTGTGAGCTCCCTTGGCCCACCTGCGGTCCATTCGCTACCTTCCAGAAAGTCAACCTCACCCGGTCCTCTTGGCTACGGCCAGCCACCATCGACCTCGCCTACTCCATTCGGTTTTCCTGCCCCCAGCAGTGGTCCTTATGCTGCTGGCCATACATACTCATACCCACCTCAGAGCGCGGCCCACATCTACCCCGGCGCTGCTGCTGCATACGGCTATCAGTATGGGTTTGGACCTCACCCGACTGTACCACATCCACCTTCACGTCCGACGTCCACCTCAGGCCACCCTACCCATCCGCCGCCTCAATCCCCCTTCCCTCATGTTCGCCTCACCGTACCTGGGGAAACTAACCACAGCACCGTCGTCAATCCCGCATCGACATCCACCTCCAAGCCTTCTACTACAACCACGGCTCCACCTGCACCCAACGCAGTCCTCCAGGAGAATGTTCCCAATGATAAAGCCTCGTCTACATCCATCTCAGAACCCCTCGCCCCAGCTCCGCCCGTGTCTAAGGGTGCCTTGGATGATGATGATGATGATGTTGCGTCTAAGCCCAACGACGAGGACAATTCGTCAGACAATGGTAGCATATCCGGAGACGACGAGAACCCGCACCTAAGTTTCCGAGCGGCGTCGAGAGTCGGTGGACGTCCATCCCAGAGGAAAATCGACGCTGCCGACCAGCTTTGCCAGAAGGTTATCGCATACATTGCCAGAAAGTGCGTGGAGGAAGACACGGAACAGACGCTTGTCTGGGACAGGCTTTGCGGGAGGATCGTTAAGATGAAATCAGTTCCACACAAGTGGAACGAGTATCAATCGTACGCAAGCGACCCCGAACACAGAGCAACGGAGCTCGGCCACCTCAATGGCACTGACCTAGCTTGGGACGGTGCGTATGCGTGTGTCATCTACACCAACCTCAACACTAACATTTCGTTGATGCAGGTGTAGCCAGCCCCACCTCACGCCAGCTCAAGGAGGCATGGCGACTCTTCAAAGAGGAACACGGCCTACAAGAGGCAAAGGCAATGATGGGGATGTGGTCGATGATGAAGGGAATTGTCACCACTCAGACACAGGGCGAACGTAAGCGCGACTTCGTGGGAGTGCAGAAGCAGCTTGTTGACCTCGTAAGTCCTACAATCACAGCTCCTAGACCCTCTCACTTACATTCCATATTGCAGATCAACTGGGTATACAATCGGTTCAACATTCACATCTGGGCAATTCTTGCGGGGGGCCTCAACCGGAGCGACCAAACCTTCAGCTCTCTATGCGAGCTCAATGCGAGCAAGGGGGTGAGTAGCCTCTCGTTCAATCATTTTGTGGGATTGTTGGACTGACCTCATGTCAACATCTAGTTCTCGAAGGTTCTCGGCGTCGAGCCAAACGAAGTTGGCCCGTTGTATCAAGCACATATATGGTATGTTTCCCCTCCTAGTCATCTCAAACACCTCGTCTAACTGCTCGCACAGCTTCCAAAATGCCCTCAGAGTTTCCAATCAACAGTTTGCCGCCATGGGAGCCACGCGCGGCCTGAAAGTTACTGGCCCTGGTATTAATGAAGAGCCACTTGTGGGATCACTACCAACAACCCTCCTCCCACCTCCCCGTGCTGAGACAGCCTCCCCTAAAAAGCTGAAAAAGGAAGATGTTTGAGCGATCTTCAAGTCTCGTCTAGGTTTGTTTTCCCCCTCCTGAATGACCCCACCTCACACTTAATATTCATACATTAGATGAATGTCTAGCCACCCTTAATCGTTCCTTCACTATGTCCGCAAAACTGCCCTGGTCGACCCTCGCTGTAGAATGTGTGGATGTCGGCGTACAAGTCGTCAACTACCCACGCAACACTCTATACCCCTGGCAGGATACCTCTGGCCGCTCCGACGCAACAGAGACTGCGAGGTCGAGCTCCGCGAAGTCTACAAAGTCCAACCCTGCGAAGTCCACTGGGAGGAAGCCGACCAATCGTGGCATCAAGGTACTGCCTCCGGGTGATCAAGCCAGGCTCATTGAGGCATGCCGACCAGACCACAAGCACCAGCTCACCCTCGTTCTGGCCGATCCGATCCGTAAGCTGCTATCCATATTCCGCCCCTCCGTCGGTCTAATATTTCTGTACAGGACTCGAAGCTGGGGACCTGCCAGTCTTCGTTACCACTCCTGATAGCGATGGGAATGTCATCAAGACCTTGGCCAAAGATATCCCAGGATGTCTGGCTGCTATCAAGACCCTTCGCAACACCCGAGAGCGGAAGGTCAAGTTTGAGGAGGTGGACTCAAGCGTACCTCCAGACCCAAACACCAGCAACCGCCCCACGCTTGCACGCGCAGCCAAGAAGCCCAAGGCGGATTACGGCGACCGTGGAGGGGGCTCAGGTTCGGAGGACTCCGACCTCACCGATTTGGAGACTCCTCGGCCAAAGAGGAAAGGTACGTGCTCACCTATGAATTCAACATTCCGACTCATCAGAATGTCCTCATCAGACAAGAATCTACGCCTCCCGACCCCCGAAACTGTTCCAGAGACCCCAAGTCCAACAAAAGGCAAAGGTGTGTATTAACCTTTGCCTCGTCTAGTCTTTTTCGTAGCTAACATCACCTCCATAACAGCATCGACCAAATCAGCCCTCAAGACAACGTCAGAGGCCCTAACTGCCCTGAACAGAACATCCGCGAAAAAGGCCATCACCGCTGCCGAGTTCGACAACGGAGACTTCCAGCCAGCTCCCCCCAAGGTTCTCAAGCGAGGTCCCGAGCGCGAGCCTCAAGGTGGACCTGTGAGCAAGAAGCTCAAGGGGACGAAACAGGTCGACCATCCTATGGCGTCGGGACCAGCTGTTGCTCAAGACCCAGCTCTTGCAGGAAAGCCGCATCCACCCACCTCGTTCAGCGGCGAAGCTGAGCACCGCCCTGAACACGACAGCGACAGGTCGTCGGCACCTCCTACAACGACAGCCCCACCACCACCTCACCTCCAACCTCCCTTCCAATGGCAGGCCCAGGGCCCCCACGTTCACAGTGCTCACTACCCATATCCCCCGATGCAGGGAGTGCCTCATCCCAACCCCCCTCCTCCACAATTCCCCTTTGGAGGTACACCCCTTGCGAACATCCCACCCGAGATGATGAGCATGATGTACAACGCTCTCGTTGCGCAATTTATTCAGCCCGGGCCATCGGGCTATCAACCTCCCTCGACCGGTCCCGGAAACCAGTAGAGGGAGATCGCGGCTGTCTATCATTTCTTGCCCACTTGCTCAGACCCTGATTTGACTCACCTACCCTACACATTTCGTATGCGCCTATTCAACCTCCCCACGACTGCCTCCCCTCCAAATATATGTTCATCCCACGTATCTACTGCATTCACCCTCTTGATACGCCGACGGAATATGTCATTTCTTGCTGCCTATCGCGATCTATATATACACTGATGTAGTTCTACCTCCTCTGCCCGACACGAAGGTTGTTGTGTATCAATTTTTTGTACAGAATCTACATGCGCCGTTTACCCATATCCTGCCCCAACGATCCTCACGAGCGTCGACCCGACCTCAGAGACACTGATTCTGGCAATGACCTCATTTCCGAGGTGGACCCGATGGAGGGGATTCTCACGTACAAAGAACCCCCCCTCAAAGGCCCACCTCGGACGTAACAAGCCGTGCCTAAGGTGGGCATCGGGCACTTGACAGCTGGCTCGGTCCTAGGCCGGTCATTCCGAATCACGGGATGTTTGGTAACGTCGTCCGAATTCTCCGACAGTGCCCTCAGTGCAGTCGCTGGGCAATCGTTCTTTTTCAGGTTCTGGCATATCGTTGCACGACGGCAACCTAGACTCTTTATTCCTTCGCATTCAGGAGCACTTATAGTGCAAGTTGAAGTAAGAGTTACAACCTCTCACACTCGCGTCATGCGCAAGTTACGGCCCGTCAATACTTCAATACTCAACATCAAAAGTTTTCCAAATGTTGAGAAACCTGCTCTATCCTCTGCTTTCAATGGCCATCAATTTCTACAGTTTCAAGACGCACAATTACTTTATCTTAGCGCCGCTCGAGATTCAGGCTGCTCAAAGACGCCAGCAGAAACCTTTCTGCTCAGCTTCACATCGCCCATTGGAAGCGTTAATACCGCCAATCTAGCAATCTGAGACGACTTTAAGCCTCTTCAGTGACTATCATGGCCTGGGTTTGGTCAAGCCAGAGTCTCTGTGCGTCACGGCGGGTAATCTGGTCTCTGAGAGAATCGAACAACTCGTTAAATTTGGGTCTGAAGAGGCCTGAACGTATGACCTGACGACCGTAATCGTGATCAACACGGCGAGTTCAATCTGTTTCAACGGGGCGAGATGCGAGTCAGGCCAAAAACATCGACCGGATGAACAGTTCAAGCCAACGAAGTGAGCCTGAAGACGTATGCCGGAATATGTGGTATCTCTCTGGGGCCCGTCATAAGTAGAGATTCTTGCGCAGCTTTCCGGCCCGTCACCTGCGAACGGTCAAGGTTCTGGTTTTTCAGGTTCATGAATTCTTCGCTCAGATGATTTCATCCAGTGGAGCAGGAGGAGCAGACCATGGGAGTTCCGTCCAAACCAAGTTCCGGATTCCGGATGCGGCTTCTACTTCTTGTCCAAATTGGAAGCATTATATCATCGATTCCCATTGCGACGCAACCGCACTTCGGTCTACGGGGATCGACTGCCGTTTCTAATGCGTTATAAAAAGCTCTTTGTATTCTTTTTCCAGTACTAAACTTCCCCTTCCTTTGACCACTAGTAATATTGCCTCTCCCCTCGCCTTTATCCACTATGAAATTCTCCGGCTCTGGTCTGCTCGCTGTCCTCTCTGCTGCGTCCACAGCCGTTGCCCAACGAGCCATGATTGGCTTTCCCACTAACGGAACGGACGTTCAAGCCGGAAGTGATTTGTTAGTTATGGTTGCTCGTCCCGTAAGTTCCTCCCCTCAACCCTCAACCTATGTGTTCATGTCAACTAAACGATCCCTCTTCCATAGAACTTCCAATCAAGCGCCGAAGAAGTCGGCATTGTCCTCGGATTCGCCAGCTGCTCCGACGACGCTCACACCAAATGTGCCCAATCCACTGTCGGAGCATCTATCCTCTATAATGGCCCGTACGATCCTCAGTTTGGTGGAGCGTGGTTTTTGCCGCCGCATCAAAACTTTACGGTGAAGATTCCAGAAGATGCGGAGAAGGGGTATGCGCAAATTTCGTTGACGCAGTTTAGTTTGATTGGGGTAAGTGGTTATGTTTACTTGAGGATCAGAAGTTGAGCTAATGGATTTTGTTTGTGGGCGATCAGGCTTCGCTCAGTCCTTTCACGAACCAGAACACTATCAATGTGAACATTGTTTGAGTTTGCCGATTAGGAGAAGCTCTTGGGAAAGTACGAGTACGACCCTATCCCGAACGCGGACATGACCACATACCCCGAGAGCTTATCCGTCCTTCGCGCCCGGTAAACGAACTTCAGGACAATTCATATTACTTGATGTTAACTCGTAAACAATACTTGAAGATAATATAATTCCTTAGCTTCGAGATAGGCCCTTCATCCATTCACACAATTCGTTCTCCAAGGTCGAAAAGTCCGCTGAGGGTACGATACCAGGTCGCGGTTCTGAACAGGCACGAAAGTTACTAGGAATACTTTTTTTCTTTACTGCTTTGGCTGAGTCGGGGAACTCGGAGGGTTGCTTTAGGATTGAGGAGAAAGATTCTCAAAGCTCTAGTAGGCCACATCTCGTTCCCCGTAACTAAACCCGAGTTGTTCAATGTTCCACCGCACAAACGGCCGATCGGGGATATGCGTTGTATTCGAGAGAGGAAAAGCAAAGATACGGTTACCCGGCATATTAGTTGTAGACAAGGCAAAGGAGAGTAGTGACAATGTCATCAGTTAGAGTAATGAGAAGTCACGATGAGTGACACACGTGATAGCGGAGTTTCTCACCAGAAAAAGCCGATATCCGCAAGGCTGTGGGCGCATATGGGTGTCAGATATGGGAGTCCACGAGTACCCTCGAACTCAGATAACAAGACCTGAGACCTCGGTATCTGCTCGGAAAATTGTAGCGTATCATGTTTCATATGGGACTATTGGAGTAGATAGAGATCTCCGAAGGAATTATGGATGATGTACATAAGATTCCCTGCTTGAATCTAAATTAAACAGAAATGAGCATGCTGTATCTGTCACTGGGAACGACCACGCAGGTCGACTAACCTTTCAGAGGGCTTTGCTACCAGCACCACGGCTGCTGCAGCACTCGACCATCTTTCCAGTATCCACAGCATTGTCGAAAGTTCCTCCATAACCCATGCATTTCTTTTCAAGCTCGTTGAAGTATGCCTTGTGGTTAACAGCGGCGCAGCAGTCCTTGGTAACCTGGACATTGGTTCCACCAGACCCATCCTTGTTGTTGGTACAGATTTCGGGGCCGCCTAGAGAAAAGAGTTGGAATAAGGGGTATAGTGAGATATGGCGGTGAGGCCGTATGACGAAGAACGAACCTGCGAGTACAGAACCAGCAAGAGAAGCAACGATGGCGAGAATGGTAAATGAGGCACGCATAGTGTTAAGATTCGACTGAGTTGTCTGAATGGTACTGTTTCTGGAGAGATGGTGGGTTTTGTCGGGGCTTATATACCTTTTACCAAAGAAGATGGCAAGTCTGATAGTACATGCATGGTAAAGGCCTGCCGTTGTCTGAAGGTCTGGCCCAAACGAATACTCTACAGAGGGCAGGGACGAGTAGAGTGGCCGAGTTTCAAAACTCTACGAGATTGGAGCCCTCTTGATTCAGTGCCATTGACGATAACTGAAGGGCTGTTTCGCGTAGTAGACGGTGGCATAATACATCGATTCCCGAGTGTTTCGAGAGGTAAGGGAGCCGGGGCCGTGGAGCTTGTGACTGCGGAACTCAGCCGAGCTCAACGATCCATCACAAATCTACGGATCCCGGCAAAGCGAATCTCAATGCCGAGTAGTCGCGAGAAAATTTCGCGGCTCGGAAGTTTGTATGGATGTAATTATGTTTACCGATCTTCCGGCGGGAAAAGGCAGAACTCTCGAGTTTTGGTAGATTCCCAAGTAGGCTAGTCGGCTAACGCGCCTTGAAGTATTCCTGAATGCTCTCCCTCATCAATGCCAGGAATCTATGCGTCGATGGGACTTGGTGCAGCGTTAGTACTAGCAATTCATTTGTCGTGACCAGTCTTAAACTTTTTAGTATAGCAATGCCTCGGAATACTGAACAGTTGAATAAGAGTGCTGAGTTTTGGTTGCGCCGGCGAGTGGATGGGTCAAAGACTACAGTTCAAATGGAAAATAACTTAGATAGACCCCCGCTTACTATTGAACTCAGGCATCGTGACGTAGAGAAATAATGATGAATTATCGTACTCGAGACGGAAACAGAATACTCCACTCCATAGTCGAGCTATCTTACAATCTCGTGTAGTGTTTACTTATAAGTACAAGAGTACAAGGAGGACAAATTATCATCAATTTGTCATCAATAGGGAGACCCAATATACGAGCCTAAACACGAGGGACATATATCAGCATCAGCATCCATTCGAGCGAGACCGAAGGAGTCATTACCAATCTGGGGCTCAATCGCTACCAGCACCACGGCTGTTGCAACATTCGACCATCTTTCCTGTATCGACTGCATTGTCTATGGGACCTCCATAGCCCATGCATCTCTTCTCGAGTTCGTTGAAGTACGCCTTGTGGTTGACAGCGGCGCAGCAATCCTTCGTAACTTGGTAGTTGGTGCCTCCGGATCCGTCCTTGTTGTTGGTGCAAGAGATGGGACCACCTAACGTTCGAAATGATCAATGGATCGAGCGAACGAGCGGGTATTCATACTTACCGGCAACGGCAGAGCCGACGAGGGAGGCGACGATAGTGACGATAGCAAAGGAGGCACGCATGTTGTTCGTAAGTAAAAGTGTTGTTGTTTGGAGTTGAGTAGTGTAAATGAGGTTCTGAGTTTCTGAGATGTTGACCGTGAGGCTCACCAGTTTTTATACAATTTTCTGGCAAGCAGGGGCGAGCCATCCTTTGCATCCGAACGGTATCGCAAGGAAACTCATCGCAGTTGCTCCACTCAGTTATGCAAATATTGGAGTCT
>JANHQD010002175.1:54831-84506 GCA_024721195.1 Marasmius sp. AFHP31
ATTTATACGCCGTTCAAACCCCCCATTCAAACGCCCGTTTTTTGTCCGTCGTTCGAACACCGTGTTCAAATAGCGGTTATTTATGCGCTTATTTCGTTTGGCCCCATAATAAACGCCTCTTTTAAACCCCATTGTTCGAACCCCGCATTTGAACGCCCGTTTAAATGGCCTCGTTTGAATGCCTTTTTCAACCTGGTACTGTTTCGAACGTCCGAACGCCGTATCTACTGACTGAATTGAATCCATTTGAGCAGTCCGTTCGAAGGATGTGTTTAAACGGACGTCGCATGCGAGTCACTGATTCTGGATGCAGGGATCACTAGAGGGGGGCAGGGCATTTAAATACGGAATGATCATTCCGGAGTGTTTTTATTTAAATATTTTATATTATTTCCCTGAGACATTTTGAGGTCAGTGTGAGCTGTTTGTACCCACCGCCAATTCTCAGGCCAAAAGGTATATAAGCCTGACTATTAGTCAACGAGACTCTCAAAAACAACCTTACTCTTCAGTCTTAAAACTCAACTGTTAAATCAACTCGTAAACATCATGCGTACCTCTTTTGCCGTCGTCGCTATCGTCGCCTCCTTCGCTGGTTCCGTCCTCGCTGGTACGTGCCCACTGAGGTCAGTCATATGTTGACGATCTAAAGCCTCTCCCATTTCTCCTCAGGTGGCCCCGAGATCTGCACTAACAACAAAGACGGATCCGGAGGAACTAACTACCAGGTCACCAAGGACTGTTGCGCCGCTGTCAACCACAAAGCCTACTTCAACGAGCTCTCCAAACAATGTATGGGCTACGGAGGTCCCGCAGATAACGCTGTCGACACCGGAAAGATGGTCGAGTGCTGTAGCAGCCGTGGTGCTGGTAGCAAGGCCGTTTAAGCGGAAGGTGGGTCCTTCAACAATACTGGGTTCTAAGTCTCAACAGTTGACAGTTACACATATATCAGCAACTCATGATTACATTCGGCTTGGGCTCCTTATCCTTCGCATCCCTCGATACTGTAACGTTACATTTTCACGATCGCGACTGTGAGATAGCTCAATCCCTTAGTAATGTATCTATATCCAATTTGCATTTGAATAATTGCTACTCTCATTGAATTGATGATCTGTGTCGACCTTAAGCACTATCAAGATTTTTGAGAGCAATGGACTCTGTTGGTCTCTTATCTTTGCGAGCAAAAAACGACCACTACGTCAGAAATCCTCAGATGCACCGCCTTCATAAACAGCACCCACGGGCGCCCACAGACCGATCATCCATCATTTTCCCACAATATTTGGGGCTGAGTAGCTCTAGGGCTCCCAGCTGGTGAATAGCTACTGGGATATTTATCTCAACCGGATGTATGGTAGGCTGTTCATCTGTTTTCGAGCTCGTAAGGAACTGCGATGGCGGCCACGGCCCCTTAGGGCCGGCATTGTTACTCTGTCTCCCTGCGATCTATCAACTGTAACTATTGAGAGTTGTTGATTCATGACTCCTGGCAATGGGAATTTGAGTTTTACGTGTATATCCATGATCAGATGGCGGTCGGGCGGCCATCTGAGTGCCGATAGAGAGCGACCCAGCGAGTCACCTCAAGGCGCATCAGCAATCTAGCCTTTCCAGGATGCAGTCGTGACTGAGAAGTCCTTGAATCGGATCCATACAAAGTCCCGAGCGGCATAAATTCTCCATGGGTCAACGACACTTTGTTGCCACCCTGAGGCAATGTTAAGCCTTTCCATGCTATTTGTAACTCAATAGATTCGTGTGAGTTCCGCCGCGTCGCCCCATGGCTCCACCGTCTTTGCATACTCGCCTATCAAAACACTTCGAATAAATGGTCTATTGAATGGCCCTTCAACTGACGTCGGCGATAATTCAAGAAGGCTCCAGTGTCATATTCTGAAACCGGACTAGACCGCTCGTCTATACCGTCTGTGGAGTAGCCCTCACAATTAGGGTTCAAGGCTCAGGCGACCTTCAGTTCTTACGGTACATGTAGGTGCCGTTGAAGCCATCGCCATTGCTCAGCAAGAAGGTATATAAGCCCCGACCAAAGACCACTGCTTCCTTAGAAACATCTTCGATTTTCACCAGTCAGACAGCTCAAGCCCATCTTAAATCATCATGCGTACCTCATTTGCCACCGTCGTTATCGTCGCTTCGCTAGCTGGTTCCGTTCTTGCAGGTACGTCTCAATCTTACCGTCTAATCGTCCTCTTTGTCTAAAATCTGTCATCCAACTACTCAGGTGGCCCCGAGATTTGCACCAACAACAAGGACGGGTCTGGTGGCACCAACTACCAGGTTACCAAGGACTGTTGTGCCGCCGTCAACCACAAGGCATACTTCAACGAGCTTGTCCAGCAGTGTATGGGCTATGGAGGACCTGCAGATAACGCTGTCGACACTGGGAAAATGGTTGAGTGCTGCGGTAGCCGCGGTGCTGGCAGCAAGGCTGTTTAAAGTTGGTCTCTCATTTGATAACACGGACCGAACTTGGACAATGCTGACAAGGACGTATGATTAGGGGCTCGATGAACATACTCGCCTTGGGCCCGTTATTCTTCGTAATCAGTAAATAATTTGACGTCTTTACGATCGTAATTGTAAAGATAGCCTGACCCCAGTGATGATTCAAGACCTTATCACGATTCATCTATACTAGAGGGAGCGAGTGTTTCACGTGGGCCAGAACCTCCAACAGCGGACCTTTCACTGTCACCGCCGTCAGTAACCGACGCGGCAAGAACAAGAACGCCAAGATCCACACGAGGCCTCCGAAACGCCCTAGCAATTCGCTATACCAGGCCTACCTCTACCTCTCCACCTCGATCCTTTCGAGAACTACCAACATGGGCGTGGTTCCAATAGGAACGTTCTCAAACCTACTTACCGAGACGCCTCGACCAACGCCGCCCTCGCCCGTTTCTTAGCCCAATGGCTCGCTGACCGTATTCTCGGCGATGCCGTTGAGTTAGCTCGTTCGAAGAAACACGTCCAAAAGGCGCTCGATGGTGTCCTCTCCAAGTTCGACTACCCTTTGAGTGTCATGTTTTTAGCGCTGTACCACGTGGAACGGGGTATTGAGGCTGGCTATCCGTTGGGAGGGGCCCCGTTCGGGTTGAATATGAGTATGAGTCCGGGGCCTACGAAGGAGCAAGTGGGAATTTCTGTGGTGTGAGTTTTTCTGATGGCATTGTTGCCAGCTGCTGCCAACGTGGTTGAGGGAGAGAAGAGGGTGGAGCTGGATAAATGATGTATTTTTTCGCTGTTTCTTTCTCTTCGAGGGTCTGATGGGTTCTATCTATAGGGCCGAGACGATGCACCTTGCAGCACACCATATCCGGATGATGTCTCGTCAGTTTAGGATGATGCTCGATGACCGACTTACAGTGCCTGTTGATGCATGGTCGGACTTTATATAATCGCTCTTGTCATTTCTTGTGGATGACATCTCGGGAAATAAACTTCATGCCTCGATATACGCCTGTATGTCACTGGTGAGACTTTATCTGCTCTATTCGGCCTTCAATGATCGTAACTGACGCATTCTGTAGATCACCGTCAAGAACCGTTCAAGTTCAACCTTACCTCCGATGGATCGAAGGCCTCGCAGGCTCGAGCGAGGCTCGTGAACCTTCCCGTTGAACGTACGTTGGGTCGGGTTACGATGGTTAGATGATATGAGGCGATCATATTCGAGCTTTTCCAGTTTTTTTTAGTATTAGGTTACGTTTCAGAGCGGGGCTATCTCCAGCGTATTCGTGTACAATATATTATATCAAGTAGTATCAACCAAATGTAATTAAACTTCCTTGTAATCTCTGCTGTACATATTTTGTTTCACAACCTCCAGCTACCAGCGTAGCGCACCTAATAGTAAGTACTCATCGTTGAACGTACCCAATGCAGGCGCCGGCTTCACGTGACTTGGGTTTGAGCCCGCCATTGCGCTTCGGACCCATAACTGCCCATACACGGAGACCGCCCGAGCAAGGCTGGTGAGATTGATAGCTCACATTTTTCGATCACTTAGAGTGATCACCTCTCGACAATACAAGCGCGCGGAGCTCAGAAACATGGTGGATAATTTCAGGAGAATCACATCAAGACCGTAGAGCCTGGGCATCTTGCAGAATTCGTACATATAACCTACGGCATACATGATTCATAATATAGTCACGCTACATACATTGAAATTATCCACATCTATATCATTATATATAAGCTGACGAGGAAGCATAAAAGAATGATGAAACAGAAATCGTCACAGCAAGTCGTCCCACCCGCCGATTCGGAATCCACAAGAGGTCAAATACGAAGAACCCTCTCCTAAACGTACTTGAAATGGTGCATCCTCCAATGACGTGGAAGACTCCGATCCGCGCTCTGACACCCCGGCCATCGACATTTGGCCCCTTCTTTAGCATCGGGGTGCCACCTATGCCTGTGGTCGTTGATCTCTTCCTTTGAGACCATACTCCCACATGGAACCTCTCGCCCATCTCGGAGGACGGGGTAGAGGCACGTCCTTCTTGGGACATTTGAAGGGGGAGGAAGACGCTGAGCTGTAGATGGTGGAACGGGGTAGTTCACGTTGGTGGAGGACGTGGAGCTTGGTGCGGTAGTGCTAGTAGGAGTCAGGCGTGCCACTGCCGATTGTTGAGCTAAGATCATTTGGGCAATATACGTGGCTGTGGCTGCCTCGGTGGCACCAGTGGAAGTGGTTGTGGTCGTGGATGTTGTTGTAGTCGTGGTCCAGAAGGGCGTCTGTTGCGCCGAGTTTGATGTGGCGTGGCTAAGAGATAAGGGAGTGTGGATCAGTGTCATGTCGTAACAATCTTGAGACGACGACTCACGTGGAATTCGGGTTTTTGTTCCGTCTATTTGCGATGCTGTCTAGAGTCTCCTGTTCTCTGGCGGTCAACGGTCTCTCCTCCCGTTTGAGATGATCGAAACTCGGTATGATGGTGTTAGAAGAGAAAGGGAGCTGGAAGCCACAGGTCGGTAGTGAGATGATCGTTGAAGCGCTCGCAACCTGAGTGTAGTGGTGGTGGTGGAGTGTTGTATCATAGAGGGCGGTTCTGTCTGTTTGTTGTGTCTGGGAGTTGAGCCATGATGATCGCCTGAGACTCGGTTATTGAGTGAGCTGGGCAAAGTAGCTTAATTCGACGAACCCGACATTCTCATCTGCATCATCTCTCCTCATGCGCTTCTGCGCGATTTCGTCCTCCACGCCATGATCGCCGCTAAACGAGAGCGTTCGTTTCCTTCCCTCGTTTGAGAGTCCTCCTGTCATGAACTCTGGTCGAGAGTACATAACCGGGGCGGTCGCTTCGATACCACCATATTCGAGATCCGCTTCAGCGTTGAAAGGGTCCACTTGCTGTCGAAGGGTGAGTTGTTTGTAAGGAGATAATGATGGTTTAATGCCGCACCTGAATCAGCTCTTCGATATCTTCATCAAGTCTTCGAAGCTGATCTTCGAGGGAGCTTTGTGTTGTGAACTTGATCGGGCGAAAATGTGAGACTTGGAGACGGACAACAAGTAGGCTGGAGACTTACTTCGGCAACGGCACCCTCGTTGTTCACTCCGAAGGCCCTGTATCAAATAATTACAATCGGAGTCGACGCAACATGACACCACACACACCTGTCGAACTCATCGACATGGATAATATCGTCAAAGGTGACTTCAGGTGTCATTGATTTGAATGTGTTGTTGAGAAAGACAGACAAGTAGCAGTGGTTCAAGTGGTAGGGAAGCAGAGATGAGGAAAGAAAGCGTATTTGGCGCGAGAATTATAAGTGTTTAGCAACCAAAGTTTTGACCGGTCACATTATCGTGGCAAGAGCGAATGTTGAATGTCAAGCTAGTGAGATCTCGACCGCTCAAAGGATTGCTTCCCAATTTGGATGAGATCGTATTGGAGGGCCTGAGCTAGTGCTTGCTAATTTTGTTGGGTGAAGCCTATTGTTGTGACCTTCGATTGTTGTTTGTTCATTGATCCCTGCCTCCTTACTTGGGCCTGTAGGTTTCTATCATTGTCCGAAGCAAGTCTGAACGCCCCTTGACAGATATAGTGGACCATGTAACGCCAAAGGACCAGAATATGAGATCGCTGAACTCAAATTACCCGAAGCTATCTGGCTACCGTCGATCATATACAAAGTCTATGGTTTAAAAATTCGAGTTCAATTCGCGTAACTCCCCTCGACGCGCTGTCCCACGTGATGGGAACAATCTCGGCAGATGCCGGAACGCTGAACCGAACATCTCGCACATGCCGGCCCCTTCCCTTCCTCCTACCGCCATCTCCAAATTTCGTTTTTCCTGGGTGAGCGTTGGCTTGACTTACATATCAGGTACATGCTACCTCATAGAAACAAAACCACTGATCTCAACTTCAGTTTCTCTCAGACCGGCATCCGAGAGCACGTGGGGGAATCAACCATGTATCGGCTGAGTGCGATAGGAACATCTGCTGCACCTTATTGGCTGCTTTCAAGGACCTTGTTAATAACAGCTCTCACTCTTCGTCGCTCCAGCTCCATTGCTCGGTTCTCATTCTTCTTGGTCATCATGATGATCATCCTTTATGCGGTGACATCTACACAATCCGCCGGCGCTATCTTCATAGACTGGACCTTTGGACATCTGCTCATCTCCGAACTACTCTCAGCTCATGACTTTCTCGTTATTTCGGGAGACCCTCATGTGCACTTTCAGCCGGTCGTCTCATCCCGCACAGAGGTTCGCCAGGAATGGGAGGAAAGATCATATACTGAGCGACTTGGCTGGACCTTGTCTCTAACTACCAGTCTTCGCGGAATAGGGTGGGATCATGAACCCCGTAAGGGAGTTTTGCCTCCTGCTCGACCGCTCCAACCCCGTCGTTACAGAACGTTCTCCCAAATCCTTGACGTTTGTTGGTTTCTAGGGTTGATGCTTCTCAATGACGTCCTCATCAAGATGAACCCTGTTTTTCGGTTCGGAGGTCCTGGCGTGCGGTCGATGGGGCCTTATTGGCAGTTCCTTGCGTGTATGAGCGCAGGGTTGACTGTATACTCGGCATTCAGCTTCGGACACGCTTTCTGGGAGTTGATTTGTGTTGGGATCTTCGGTTTGGATCGACCCGGGCAGTGGAGGCCCTTGTACGGAGGAA
The DNA here is from genome assembly GCA_024721195.1 of Marasmius sp. AFHP31. Classification (NCBI taxonomy): domain Eukaryota; kingdom Fungi; phylum Basidiomycota; class Agaricomycetes; order Agaricales; family Marasmiaceae; genus Marasmius; species Marasmius sp. AFHP31. The sequence goes on from JANHQD010002175.1 coordinate 61,998, forward strand.
TTGATGAGGCGTGGACCGTTACGCGATTTTGGGGGTAAGGAAATGCGCATTCCATGTTATTCTTGACAATGCTAATATGTTTGCCAGTGTAACCTGGCACCAAGTGATGCGACGGGTTCGTGGGTCGAATCTGCCGAAAGTATCTTATCTGACTAACCCGAATTTTTGTTGGCTCACAGTTTTTGAGCGCTCATGCCACTTTCTTCACGCAAGACGCCCTTCGTCTCCGCAAAGGTTCGGCTCTCAATAGCCTGGCCCAAGTCTCCCTCGCGTTCCTGCTCTCCGGCATCATTCACCAGACTGGTGAATATATGGTTGCTCGAGAACAAGGGAAGAGCTGGTGGAACGATGGAGGAGGGAGCTTTTGGTTCTTCGTACTGCAACCCGTAGCTATTGGTATTGAACGGATCATCGGGCTCGGTTGCTTTAGCAAGAAACCCAGTAAAAGGGCAAGAATGTTCGGGTACCTTTGGGTAGTGTTTTGGATCTACATGACAGTCCCAGTTTGGCTTGACGGCGCAGTCAGAGTTGGGCTCATGGACCAAAATATTGGCCTGGTTTTCCCCAGTGTGTTTAATGTACTGTCGGAGGATTGGGACCAGTATCGACATCGCTCGAGATAACGAACAACAGGCCTTAATTCATATCGTACTGTACTTATTGGAGTATTTCGTTGTAAGCATTCTTCGATCTCATCTTTACTTCCCCCTACTCAACATTGAAGCTTTCCGTAGGTTGCACAACTCAGGCGGTATCTATAATCGCAGGTGTTTCCGGTGCCACCGTTTCATTTATATACATGTCCAATAATGCAGTCAGCGTTCCCACTAGAACCATTGGCACAAAACTGGCCTTGCACTTTGTTGCACTTGCAGCTAGATGTTGCACATTGACGCTGCGGATAGTGTTTCAGTGGATCAGGCGACGCTTAGCTGAGAGCTATCGAAAGATGAACGTACAGCGTTCAGAGCACCGGCACTGACGGCGGTGAGTGCGGCGAGAGCCAATACGATAGTGAATTATTTTGGTGGGACTCAAATTTAGGTGGTGATGAAGTTGATGAGCGACTCTCGCACCTTCATGTCTTTGATTGATAAGCGCAGTGAACAAGTGATATTTTTGTTTCTGAGGCTCAAGGACTCAAGAATCCAGGTTTTAGCTTTCGACCTACCAAGTTCCGAGCGGACAAGCCGAGCATTAGAGTATTGGCAATGAAGGCGCGGTCGGAGACGAGGAGAAGTATGTCTTTCTTCATTGATTGGAGATCCACTTCGACAGGCCCGTCTACCCATCTACCCACTCTGATCGACAGCAGTGTTTGAACCCTAGGTATAGACTTCATTTGGAGCACAGAGATGAGCGCGGAAGCTACAACAATCAAGGGTCACAGACTCACTCTCGGATGCCGACGGAGTTCGCTCCTAAAATGTGGGCCAAGTGGAGCTCTCGGGGCCGCCCATGACCTCCAAAAGTCGATCGTGTTCACGTACTTATAGCAAGATACTTGGGCGGTTGTCCGATTCAAATATTCCATTCATATTCGTTTCAGTCATTGCCAACGTTCCTAATTACGTCGTCTATGATCTCAAGGGTGCAGCAAAACCTTCGTATATCCTTCAACTCGCCTATCAAACTTGTCGTAGGCATCCTTTGCGTCATCGAGGCTCACGTTGTGCGAGACAACGAAGGAGGGCTTGGCTCTTCCAGCGATGATCAAGTCTCGCAGATAGCGATTGTAGCTCTTGACATTGCATTGGCCAGTTCCAAGGCTGAGCCCCTTCTCGAAGAGTTTACCTAGTTTTGTTCGAACGATTAATAATCGTTCAATTTGGCATCGAATGAGCCTAGATGACAATACTCACCGAACGGGAAGGATATGTATCCCTTTGCAGAATTACTATCCGGAGCACCTGGATCGCTGGGGACATATAGCCCTGGAATTCCGAGCCCTCCGGTGGGCCTGACTACGCGAATGAGGGACTCAAGAACGATATTAGGTTGTTCAGTCTTCCCATCGCTGGTAGTTGCTTGATACCCCACGGCTAAAAAGCATGAATAGCGATTGGTTAGCCCTCTTATCTCAAGGAAGGGTAGTTACATAGACATACCATCTACACCTCGATCCACTTCTTTTCTGAGATAATGTCAGCATACGTCAGACACGTTAAGAAACTGACTTACCCTCCCCTGAGTTTGAGAATTTGGTCAACTGCGTCTCCTTCGCCGAAGTTGATTGGAGTAGCGCCCATTTCCTTGGCTTTGTTGAGCCGTTCTGGAACTCGGTCAATAACATACACGTCAGAAGCTCCGCGGAGGATAGCAGAGTAAGCTGCCATGAGCCCAACAGGTCCAGCTCCGAAGACGGCTACCGATTCACCAGGACGGAAACCCTTTTGAGAAGAATTTCAGATCAGAACCCGAGAGGATTGAAAGAATCTCACGGATAGTTCGACCCCGTGCCATCCCTATCGATGATGCGTCAGATGTAGAAGTCTCAAGAGTTCAAACAGATCTACCGTTGGGAAGATGTCGGCCAAAAGGGCAAAATCCTCTTCGTGTTCCTTACCAGGTGGCAGTTTGAGGGCATTGAAATCGGCGAATGGCACACGAACGTATTCCTGGATATAGGGGCAATTTTAGACAAAGAATTTTCGTACCGAAAGTGACAAGTCGTTACAGCTTGACCACCAGGATAGGGACCCATTGCGACATATCTGAAGGAGATCATAGGTTGAAGACGAGAGGAGTGAGCGGGCGAGGAAAGCGTACCCGTAGGCTCTGTACACAGACTCATTCTCGATTCTTCGTATATGGGTTCAGGGGACTTACCCTCCGGCCTGCACGGAAAGGATTAAGATGGGTATATTTTAACCTTGAATGAGACCTACAAAGCCCGGATTGACGTTCGTGCAGAATGCGGACTTTCTGTCTTCACAGTTTACGCAACGCCCGCAAGCTACATTGAAGGGCATGACTACCCGGTCGCCTTTTTTGAGGAGCTAAGGTATCAGGGAAACATGAACGGTCGGGCTTGCCAGTATAATGTGAGTGAGGACGCACAGTCACGCCGCTTCCGACTTCCTGTAAGTACCATTAGCGTTCGAGAGGCGAAGATCGTGAGGTTCATGGTTCAGTGAGTAGTAGTACTGACGTCAATTATTCCCATGCTAAGGTTTTACAAGTATGAGCTTGAACTGTCGAGGGGAGAAAGTGATGTCGACGTACTTCTCGTGCCCGAAAACAATCCCAGGCTCAGCAGCCGTACGTCCTTCATACATATGCAGATCACTTCCACAGATGCAGCTTGTGGTGACTGGAAACCTTCTTCAGTTGAATGAGCAAATAACAACAGTTAGAGAGTACCTTTGACGATAACATCATCCGGATGTAAAATAGTGGGTTTCGGGACCTCTCGTACGTTGACTTCGAATGGTTTCTCGTAAACAACAGCACGCATCATCTTGTTGGAGGTGGGATAGAATGGCGAGCGACTTATCCTTTCCGCTTTTATAGTGGAAAGCTATGCTTGGGAATAAGACAGATGACCTTGCCCAGGATGTCAGATGACGGTGTCTCTTCGAAAGGTTTGGGACAGAAAATCAGACATGTGATAGGCTTAGGTGCATTTCTGTTTTCCCAAGACAGTCGTCATGGGAGAGCTCGTCTCAAAGGGCGGGAAGAAGGAATCATGAGGCGCATTGAGATCATCATGGTTTAGCAACGAGCGGCTCGGCATTCCCTGAGGCTTGAACTTGAAGTTGCCACCCTCCTGCGCCATAAACGCCTCGGACGATGGAGCCCACTGTGATATTAATAGTAATCGTTTAGCTCCCAATCAAGATATCCTCTGTTTTGCACCATTGCGAGAGGTGGTACCCGATGAAGAACTCAAAAGAGACCGTCGATGGCGTGGGAACATGATCACATGGTACGGTTCCGCGGAATACGTGCGACTCAGAGTTCAAGTTGACTTTAGTTTTTAGCTTCTTACCCCCACCATGCTTGCAAAAGCTCCCTCTGAGATTGCAATCGCCATCATATCTCATTTGCCCATCCGTGGCATACACAGTCCAAAATTAGTCTAAACAACGAAACGACGATCTACATTCAGCTGCCCTCTTGTTCCTTCCAACGAAATCAGCATAGATATGAAATATAATGCTATCCAGCACAAGTCATAGATGGCATGGGAAAAAGACCCCGAAAAGTCTCTGTGAGTCTGCTCCTCATCACAGCCTGATTATCATTCCATTTCTGACGCCTTTATATCTTTAAGCAGGTCAACGGATGGTTCAACTTAAGCACAACTGGCTGGGTTCTAACCACTCATTCCTGACCTGTTTCTCGCGCGCTGGTATGAATCCTGACAATATCACTCGATGAGAAGCGTGGCCTCATCACCAATATACCCGATACTGAAGGAGACGATTCGGGGCTGGTAGTGATGGATAAGAAAAACAACGTGCTCTGGAGTCAAGTATGAGGAAATATATCTCAATGTAGACTTTAGGATCTAACTGATGTACTTATTATCAATTCGAAGCCCTTCATTAGGTCCTCGAGAATAGAATACGAAGACGGCTATCTGATTTTCACAAGCAACAACAACAAAAGGCCTGGGTATAAGGAGATCTGGCGCTTGGCCGGCATTCCGGATCCTTCCCCGCCGCCAGAATCAACCAAGTCCAACGGTTTCCTGTTTTCTCTTTCGTCGCAGATAAAGACTTCCAAAAGATCCTTTGACGCCAACAAAGAGACGTACCCCGACGGTCCTTGCTAGACTTGGGAAATATCTTCTCTACCGATTTCAGCTCGCACCATATCGTCGTTGGTGGGATCAAAAAAGGTATCTGGGTATTCGACAGAGATAGTGGACACTGCGTTGCAGACATTCCATCGGATCGACGGCAATCCGCGACCAAAGCGATCAAACTCGCGGAGTACATCGGAGAAGCAGAAGTAGAGGACGTGTCCAAATTTGACTACGATCCATCGCGGGAGGAGGGACGCCACCCTCAGTACTCATACGACGCTATGGCAGCCGCGAGGCACGACAGCGATGGAGATAGTGGGAATGGTTCATTGAGCGGCTTGGAAGACGGGTGTAGTGAGGCTTCGATGGAGATGCTTGAGCTCGTTACGGTGGAAGATGACCCGGATGATGATTGGATAACGGAAGATAGGGATACTGATGTTCTTGTGACCTTGATTCAAGAGATTTTGCGTATATTTAACAACATACAGGATCCTTCCGATGAGTAGATTTCGAGGCTGCTCAAGGGTATGTCGTTTGATTTTACATAAATTTGCGTCGATGCTCATCTTATTCATTTGGTGACCTACGGTTACTTATTGGAAGATGTGTAACCATCAGCAAGCGGACCCCGAAATGGTTACAAAGAAGACCAAGATGCACTCAATAGTCGGGGAGACAAAATGGTCATCTCGGTCTCGAGACTCGTGAAAGCCGTGACATCAGAGCTCTCAAAACCTCACTTTTCCCTCGGAAGTGGTGGTGAATAGGGAGCCATCTCACACTTGTTCCAATTTACTGAGCCCCGTTTCCGATCGTCATCAGTTCACCTTTCCGAGTGTGGTAATAATATCGTCAGTCTCACCAAATATCCAGATTACCCATGCCGAGCGCATTCTGCTCAACTTATGGTCATTGGCGAGGGGTTTTGACAGGCATTACCATGCGATAAGAATACCCTTTTCAAGCCACTCAAATCGATTCCGGGGTCTCGGATGGTATGTTCGCGTACGACGGCAAGAAGAGAGCACTTGTTACGGACGCAAGTTTTGCAGGAGAAATCCTGATGATGAATTGTCATCTGAATGTGTCTTCCTCGAACATATAAAAAGGCGTGTGGATCATTGACGTTGGAGACTTTCTTTTGAGTGGCGGGACGGTGAAGGTGAACCGCGTGGTTCCTTTCAGAAAGGGTGACTCCTGCATGGCTGCTGCGATCACCGAGATTGGGATCTACCTTGACTGGTACCCTACGTGCATCAAGGGGCGGAAAACATAGACAAAGGATGGTGAAGAGCCCAAGGGGGTTGATTATATGAAAGTGATTTGCGGGGTGAATTTCGCTCCCTGGGATTGATTTTCTTCATGTACGACCAACCATTGCATACTGAATCGTATCATAGGTGCTTTGTATTGCTTGCAAATAATCCACATATGCTTTCTCGAGATATAATGGTACATTGGTCGTGCGTGCATCCTCACTCACTACCCGCTGGTCGCGCCGACTCACGCGACTGTGGCGTGGGAGATCAATCAGCCCGGATCCGAAACCTAAGGAGTCGCTTAGATTTTGACTGTTTGCTTTACTACTCTCATCATGTCATTATCCAAAGTCCCTGTAGAAACGAAACTCGCAATCCTGTCTCATCTACGCATTCGTGACATCCACTCGCTACAGTTGGTCTCGAAGGAATGGAACATACTTATCAAATCGAACGAAATAACGGTTTATCACTCGGCCTCACTCGTTCATGGTTTCGTTCCCTCCCTCGGTATCAAGATCCATCAGCTCGAAAGTGCATATTATCCGGCCAATGTTCTTGAGGGAATGAACAAGAGCTGGAAAGGCCTTTGTAAGTTCATCGCTCAACAACTTGCTACGGTACACGAGGAACAATATGATTGACGTGTAGAACCTCCAGGCCATAGAATGTTCAAACTAGAGAACAACTGGAAAGGGTCAGGTCGATCTTACCTTACAGCCTTTCCGAACGCAGGAGAAAAACCGTGCGACATCAAGGTCGATGAAAAACGTGGCTTGATCATCAACATCACCGACATCGAGGGAGATGACTCCGGGTTGGTGGTGGTGGATAAGAAAGATAACGTCCTTTGGACTCAAAAATGGGTATGAAAGCCTTTGATGAAGACCTCGATGTTATTGATGGGTTGAATATCTAGCCATTTGGTAAATGCTCGAGGATCGAATGCGAACATGGTTATCTAATCTTCACGAACGACGACGAACACAAGCCGGGCTATAAGGAGATCTGGCGCTTAGCTAGCATCCCGGATCCTTCACCCCTTTCGGACCAAAAACTGGTCGGCAACTTCCCTTACCCCCAACCATCGCAGGTCAAGGCCTCTGCAGAGTCTTATGCTCGAAACAAAAAGACGTATCCCCACGGTCACTTCGTACCACACGCAGCACTTCCTCAGAACACCAGGAATGCGTGTCATCGTTTCCACTACCCTACTTTCCTCATCCTGACCAGCAATAATACGGCCGCGTTCTATGATGTCCCAACGAGAGAGCTACTCAGTACAGTTACCCTCCACTCTACGCTCGGCCTCGAAGATTCGCCGCAGGCCTTGCCAGGACTAGGTCGTATCTGGTCCATTGATTTCAGCTCTACCCACATCTTCCTGTGTGGGATGAAAAGGGGCGCTCGAATCTTCGACCGGAGCAATGGTGCTTGTGTTCTGGATATTCCCGCAGGTCGATGGCATTACGCTACAAGGGTCATCCAGCTCGCAGGCGTAAATCAAACCGAGGAAACGTCCGATGATCTGAGCAAGTTCGACTATGATCCAACTTGCCCAGAACATCAACGATATGACACTGATCTATCTGATGTCGTGCAAAGCAATGACGACGTGGACGTGGACGGCTCTGAGTCGGGAGGCAGTAGCGATTTTGAGTCTGAGGAAGGAGTCGGGGTTGATGACTCGGATGATAGAGGAGGATCTCAAGTGGAAGACGTCTTTGATGGTTCCCCTGTGTATCATATCACTCGGGGTGAGCCCGTCTCTTTTGCGTCTTACACAACCCGACTGACATGTTATTCATTCAGGCTTAGCTGCCAGTGAGCGCGCCATGGTTGAAGAATACTCACAGGCCCAGCATAGCGATGTTACGGATTCAGACGAAGACACCATGGACGACGACGAAGAGGTAATGATAGAGACAGTTCCAACGGTCGAGGAGGTGCTGGCATCACCCTCCCTGAAACCTCGTTTATCTATCGGAAGAGATGGTGAGCAGGACGAAGTCCCCTCCTCGCGATTATGACCTATTTCTTGATACCTGATGAACGATCGTTTGTAGTTCGCGTGTCTGAGTGCGGAAACCACTTCGTCAGTCTCACAGATTATCCAAATTACCCTCGCCCCGACCGGTCCTCCCAATTGGTGGTGGTGAGGGATTTCAAAGGTTTATTACCTTGTGATACGGAAACATTGTCCAGGAACGCCGTACAGATTGACCTTGATACCGGAAGTGGCTTCGACGAGTTCGCCTTTGATGGGAAGCAAAGAGTGGTTACAACGAACGTGAGTCTCTCTTTTTTTCCTGTCTCCGTCGCTGTTTAATTTCTCTTGCCCTCGTATAGGACAAGGGGTTATGGATCGTTGATGTCGGGGAATTCTTGTCATCGGGGGGCACAGTGAAGATCAGGCGTGCGACCCCGTTTGGCGGTGATTCCACAGCTATCGCATTGACCGAGAGCGGGATTTACGTCGGGTGTGATCCTTTGGATATCAGTGACTGGAAGAAGTGGACAAAGGATCGTGAAGACCCCGATGTTGAGTGGATGAGAGCAGTCTGTGGGATAGATTTCGCTGCTTGGGATTGAATACCTCTCGCGATAATTGCATCGTGATATCTTGAAGCTTTGTTTTACACCATCTTCTAACGCAAAAATACTGTTCGTCTTGGGTTCGATTTACTTTGTGCTTTCTGCTGGTTGCATCTGCGAACAGATGTGATTATACCTAGTATTATTTGCCTTACGTCTCAATGTTTCATCGCAATCGCACGCTGTATTCCACCTTGCCTGCCAGTGATTCATTAGCCAGAGAGAATTCCAAGTACGCAAGATACCAAAAACAGTGGGCGTCGGACCGGCCAGATGTCGCCGGTGCTGCAGGCGGCGGCCCGCCCAAAGCCACCTCAAGATCGGAATCCACAGCCTGCCCAGATTTCCTGACCTTCATTCTTTCTCACCATCGATATTTTGATGCTCTTTCTTCCTTTTTTGTAACTACACAACTTTCGCGCGTGGCTGACTCCCCACAGCATTTAAGTCCAGTGAACCCTCCACAGGACGTCAACTCCGAATAGCTCAACAGCTCGAATTAAATCATCACGAAGAGGAGCATGTACTTCTGGGTCGGGGGTCTCGTGTCCCAGGATCCCTACGGACCAGATCGTGACAGCACCCAAAGGTGTATAAAAGAGGGAGCCTCGCGAGGGCTTCTGGAACCCACTTCATCGCCATCTCTGATAGCAAATTTGACAAGGTACCAGGCTGCGATGGAAATAGAGCCAGTGCGGAAATGTCTCTTACAGGCGAGGGAAGGTAGAGTGAGTCATGTACTTTCAAAACCTCATATTGTTTGCTGGACTTACACAGCGCTTAGAGCATCTCCTGTGGGCCCATTCATTGTATTCCAGAGGTTATGGTGGTTTTCATCTCTGCTTTCTAGTCGCGTCCGCAACGTTCTTTGTGGGGTTCAATCTCGTCATTTCCTTTGCGAGAATAACTGAATGGACATCACAAGGTCTTCGACTATCTTTTGACATTCCATGAAGAGGTAATTCCTCCCTCGGGCTCCGATCTCGTCCTCGAACGTGCGTAGTGATCGCCCTATTTCTAGGTTCAGTTCGTCTGGCAGCAGAAGAGAGCTTTGCTCGGATCGGTTCCGTTCTTCGCCTCGAGGTACAGCGCGATGATCGCGTCAATACTTATACTCCCGGTGAGTCAGAGTGTAAAGGGAGTCTGTTTTCTTCAAAGAACGCTATTTTAGTCTACGAGTGGTACTACGACCGATCAAGTGGCCACCGGTTCGTCTGTCTCTATTGTGTTGCCTTGAAAGCCTGACGTGTGGTTGTAGTCCTTCGTCTGGTGTCAATAGTTGCCTCCGAGTGTGAGTGGTTCTACTCGAGATCTACGATTATTCTCACGATCTTGCTCGATAGTCATCGTTGCGGTGAGAGCATGGGCGATATGGGGGAGAACTCGGAAGATGCTGTATGTACTCGTGATTTTCTCGCTGGTTCGTCTATGCTACACCTCTCAACCGTTTGACTCTCATACTGTCCCGGTCGACAGACGCTCTTCATCCCCGGTGCTGTTGTAGTTGTTCTCGGGATTGTCACCAGACGAGGTGCGGTCTTGACAGCCTGTATTTTTCTATAAATACGCTGTAACTCTTTACGACTCTAGACGAGTCTACTCTCCCACCTCAGTACGGGAATATACCCGAGTGTAGAATAATGGTCAGCAATGTCAAGAATGGGTATATAGCGACGTATGTTCTTCTCATACTATACGAGGCTGGTGAGTTATATTTACACTCTACGACACGTCGAATATGGACTGACGAATTTGGATCTTGGCCATTTTTCACTATCCAGGGATCTTAAGTCTAACCCTCGTCAAGATAACAAGCTGGAGAAGGACTATTCCCTCAAGTATACGAGCGCCGTTGATGGATACTCTTTGGCGCGAGTGGTACGTTCCTGTTCCAAAGTGAAGCTCGGGCGCAAATACACTGAACTCGCGTTCCCGTATCTCGAAGGAATATTATACTTCACTTTCATGTTGGGTAAGTCGGTTTTGTAATGAGGACGAAGTTACAGCTTGACGGAGCCTACTGATCAATTTTCTAGTTCTTAATTTCGTAAATATCGGCCTGGTGGCAAACGGTGCCGTGAGTCCAGACCCCTCTAGGTTTGTCCCCTGCTAGCGCTGATTCAATCAGAACCCGCTGCTACAAGGAGGCTCTCAGTACGTTCCAAGAGGTAGATAGCCTACTCTATGAACCTAACAGTGACCTCCCAGACTCCAAATGGTCTTTCATAGCGTGCTCTCGACGCGGGTTGTTCTGGTGCGTCGATCTCGTCTTTACAGGGGAAAGAATGATTCTAACCCGGCCCCTTTAGCACCTTGCAAACTCACGTACGCCAAAGGAGGTGAGCACACCGGGGAGCTCGGTTGTCGTGTCAGACATGAGGTTCCCGCATGGTGCCAGACGCCACAGCCGACGTTCTGATGGAACAACGTCTGACTGGCGCGCAGCGGCAGATAGTCGGGATACAGCTGGGACTTCGGCAGTGGCGTGAGAGATAGATTCTCGATTCAATTCACGGACAGAATGCAAGACTATTTCGATACACACAGTGAACGATACATGGCAAAAACTTGGACCCTTCAAACGATTCGTCCTGGCTGAAAATAAGATACATTCAGACTCGGTTGCGGTCAAGCTTGAAGTCGGGATAACTCACTATGATCACTCCGACGAATTCAAACTCTCCCCTTCCCTCTCCCTCAACACCTCCCACCTATCCATCTCAAAAAGCGCCGGCAAACAATTCCAAACGGTGGCCCTCCCTTCCTCATGCATCTTCTGACACAGCTCGACACACTCCTCACATACGTTCAGATCCTTCCACTTGACAAACTCTTTCAATGGGTTCGCGCTCCTCCCCGATCCATCGAGGCTGTGCCACGCCGTATGAGGACCTCGGGCTGCGCTACACAGGAAGATCGTCTTGCAATTCGGTGAAGGGACAAATCCGAGTAAGAACGAATGCGACATGCTCATCTCAGCGTGTCTTAGACGTTCTCGACCGATCTGGGCGATGGTTTTGTCACGCCATGAGATATCGTTCGGATCGTCTTTGAGGATTCGAGCTGGGGAGAGGCGGGCAATGCAGTAGAAGAGGTAAGGGAGGATTGTGGGGACGTTGGTTTCACGGGCGAGACGGGTGAGAAGCATGAGTTCGTCGGATTTGAGACGGCGTTTGATGGACGGTGAGTCGTGGGAGGGGAGGGTTGTGGGGATGTAGGTATGGAGAATTGAGATGCATTTGGTGCGGAGGAGGGGGTTGAGGTACTTGGTGCTGAGGCGGAGGATACCGGATATGAAAGTGATCATGGTGTGGGGCTCAGCTGAGGGGAATTGGAGTTGATCGAAGTGGCTGGAGGGTAGGTCAGGGGAAGGTCGTCATTAGCCTCGAGGTTTGGGACGTCACAAGGGCAGAGGGGAAAGGAACGTACGAGGGGAAGTATAGTGCGCTCAAAAGGTCGTTCATATCGTCTGGTTTGTCTCCTGCAAGGCGTACGACTGGACACCCTTCTATTCTTTCCTCCTTCAAGCTAGCCAGCTGTGGGATGCTGAACAAGGTCTCGAAAACTTCGCAATGAGCAGAAAGAATGGTCTTGTGGACCCTGAACAGAGTGTTCTCGACGTTCAACACAACAGAACCGTCGTAGAACCAAAATTTCTCGTGCTTTGTATGCTTTGAGGCATCGAAATCATCCCTGTGTATAGGCTGCGGAGGGGATGCCGGCGTTGGTAGGGGCTGAAGCAGTGGCCTAGGTGAAGCTACAAGGCCGATTGCTTGCAAATCAGGACTAGCAGTGAGAGCTGGAGATTTCGCTCGTGTTGGAGATTTCGCTCGTGCCGGAGAGTTCGTTGGTGCTGGAGATTTTGCTCGTGCTGGGGATTTCGTTGGTGCCGGAGATTTCGCTCGTGCTGGAGGTTTCGTTGGCGCTGGAGATTTAGCTCGTTCGGTATACGCAGGAGGAGCAGCTTTCATGGCTTGAGTCGGTGCCTCTCGTTCTGGACCGGAACAAGATGGGTTACATCAGTATGACAGCAACAGCAACGGTTGCTGTAAAATATGCAACTGTTTACAACCGGTGCCGACTCACCAGGTACGGTTAGACCCTGAACGTGAACGGCTGGGTCAAAATTCCCACCGGCTGAAAGTTTGGTAAGTACGAATACACGAGTACCAAGCACATCCCTACTGGTCGATGTATGGGCGTGTCGGCATGGGTGGGATGATCCTGATGCCTGACCAATAATAGCTGAGGGTGTATCGAGAGCATCGTAGAAGATTTCTTCGTTTTGAATGGAACGATTGAGCTCAGATTCGAGGTTTATCTCGGCCATACCATGGCAGATGGAGGTTGAGAGCCAAGATGGGATGCAAGTTACCCGGATCTTTTGTGATCCCGAGATGGAATAGAGATATGATTAGATTCTCAGAGAGCCCTTCGATGCCGGGAGGCGGCTGTCATAAGCTTAAACTCTAGTCCGCGTCAAGCTATAATTATTGAGTGGTACCAGTCGTTCAAATAGACACAATACTATACAAAGAAGGAAACCATGACTCTCTCTCATCCGTTCCGCTGTCTCACCTATGGCCCTTCCTTCCCTTGCCTTTCGGAGGGCTCAACCGATAGGCTGAGAGCGAGGTAGACTCATCAGCCGACCTAGACGAGCTAGTTGACGGTGGCTACCGACCCACACCTAATATTAGTTTCCAGATCGTACATAAAAGCTCAAGGTCGGACTCACAACGGGCCATCGCTGTAAAAAGCTTACATCCACTGCACCTTCCGCCTGGCCAGGTAGTTGGAGCCTTTCGACACGAATAGGTTCCCCGATCGTAGGTAGTGGTTGAGAGGTCTCGTTTCCCTTGGACGAACTTGACCGGAATCGAGGGTAATCCGAAGCGGTCATTCGTGCGGGGGATCTACGTTTCTTCGGATTTGGGGTATGTGGCACGTTTGGAAGGGGCTTCCGTCTTCTCGATTTGAGTCCGGTGGATCTCTTCGTCGTTGTAGTGGTAGAGGGAGTAGTTCTGGTAGTTGTAGGTGGTTCGTGAGATCTAGATTTCGGGTGGTGAAAAGTTGAAAATAAAAGGACTTCGGAGAATGAAACGTACGTCTTTTGTTTCTTTTTGCCCTCGGTGGGGGTCCCATAGTTCGTCGGGTTAGTGGACACTTGAGTTCCTGATCCGGAGAAAGTGCGAGGTCGTTTCCCGTTATTATTGCTGACGTCGGAGGGCGTTTCACGGGGCCTGCAATGTACAGGCTCGCTTCTGTTAACGTGTAACTTAGAAGCGTTGACAGCAGAGAGCTCAGAACCTACCTGTGTGTCGGTGATGACATCGTGATTAAGGACGAGCGGAGATCAGAAAGGTGGAAGACGGAGCGGGATGACTGGAGTTTGTTCAAACTGCCTAGCCCTTATAAATGAGTAACTGAGAGAAATGTGACGTTGACCGGAATTGCGAGTGGTACATAAAAGTCGTCAATGACCGGGTGGTAACCGGCTTGAGAGGACTCACGATGGATCCACAACAGGACATAGGGCTGCTTCCAGGGAGATAAGCATTCAAAAGTGAAAGCTTGAGTGCTCATCAACCACCTGAATGACATCCCAGGTGAAGGCGACTACAATGAAATCCAGAAGTATTGGTTCAGAATACCTTATTCTCTCGACGACGTCGTGCATACCAGTGAGTTATTGTCAGAGATGAATGGTGACCCCTTTGATCATGTAGTTCGCTGATAGCTGGTTCGAGGCAGTTTCAGAGCTATCGTGCATGGTCTTTCGGAGGGATTAAGCCAGCGGAACAAGAGGAACCAAAACGACGACAAGGAATCCGAACAAAGCGAGTATGAAAGAACGAGTGTTCCGGTGATGTGCAGATTGTTGAATGTTCAGGCATCTTTGAGCTTGAGATCATGAGTATTTTCGGCTAACAGAGGAATGGAGAACCCAAACAGCATAGGAGAGAGACAATTGAAGGGAGCAACCTCGTCGTCGTCGTGGTTGATGGTCAAGCTAGATTAGCGCCGAACTAACGCTCAGGTATTGAGCGCTTGGACCGCTTAGGTAATCAATCTGCTTATCGTCCCATACTACCATAACGGCGACGACGGACGATGCTGGTGCCCTAGCTGTCCCTTCTCTGGTCGCGTTTTTCCTCTTTATTGCCCTCTGCATCAAAATTACAGAACCTAGATCTCAAAAACTGGCTCTCGTCGCGTTCATCAAGGCTTAACAAAATCAAATCTGGTTGACCTGCAACGATTATGGCACTCTATACGCCCAGCGGACTCTCTGAACCGTCTCATGAAGGCTGACGCAGAGGTGATTCTCCGTCCAATTTCTATCAATTTTCATCCTTGTTGATTTCAGTTTTCGCTTCCTCAGGTCACGATGGGTGTATGAACGGTACCAAGTCAGCTTCGAACGCGCTTTATGTTGACGGTACGACTCTCTGGCACCTGATACTCGGTCATTGCTGATTGCTTGGTTTGTCGATAGGAAGTGACAAAGCATCCTCCATCCGTCTCGATACGGGAAAGCGAACACTAGACACGAAATGAGAGTTGGCGTGATGAAGCTGGAGGCAGGAATTTCAACTGACGAAGAGACATTGGGCTTGAAGTATTGCTGGCTGATCTCGAAGACTCGAACCACAACATTCGTTCGCCAGACGCGCCGAAGGCCTGTCTTCATCTTTCCATATTCAGAGACGCGCAAGTAAACATGAGTGTAGCAAGCGGCAGATTTCAGCTATGGGCTGTCGGTGGACGAAAAACGTAGGTCCACTATTCAGGCATACTGTACACCAGACTGACTTTCGGAATACTCAGGTCTTGTACGACCCTAGGAATCGAGAGAAAATGCACTCACAAGTTCGAATCGATTCCCATTCCATCTGGTTTCGTCCGTTACTCCCGTACCATGTGTGAGTCGGTGTTATACCTCGACAAACAAAATACCACAAAAGCATTAGAACATCGTGGCTCGTCAATTATCCTCTCGGTTCTATTGCTTCCAGCCTCGTCACTTTGACCATACCTCTCGGATTGCCCTCAACCGCTTTACTTCTACCGCGTAGACGAGAAGCGCAGGCATGGCGGAATCCCGCTTCTCTCTCTGTTGCAGGCACTCAACGAGACGATTTGGATGGTCTGCCGAGGTTCATAGCGGGGATATCACCGCTACTCGGTAAGTTTAACTGTTGAACTATCCTCTTGGACAATTACTGAGATCACTATCCGGTCAGACAACTGAACGATCCATACCCTGGTAGCTGGCAATTATAATCCTTTGGCAGACGTACTTCATTGTCACGACCCCACTACATCGCACTCAGCTACTTCCTTGCTTTCTCCATATCTCCATGCATCTTGCGGAACGGATGGTTCTGACGTTCAGCACTGTCGTTGAACAAGTCAGCATCGTTGGTGTCGTTTACCAGCAACGGGGTGCGACAGTGGGTCGAGCGAGCCACCTTGAACGTGCTGTTCCTCGGGAAGAAGTCGTGGAGATTTGTTTCCGAGTGGTTGATGTTAGAGTTAGTCTCGGAACCCGTACCATGGGGTATGTTGTTACGCCTTCGTTCTTTCGAATCCTAGCTGACACCTACTCTCTTTTCCTCTAGGCCGTTCCCAGATTCACAACATTGACCCGAAAGAGGATATTGCTTGTGGCGAGGTATGTTCAGTTATAGTTGTTATCCTGTCGGTGTTGACCAAAGGTCTTGTTTTCGCCAGATCAACCCTTCCTATCTGATAGTTCGCCTTGTTCAAAGGTCGAGCTGTCCTCCTAACGACGTCTGACGGGTCCATGCGGGTTCCTCCCCTGCAGAAGCGGGAATCGCTGGCTCTAGCCTTCGCCAGTCCCCGTCTTCAGCTTTCAGGCTCGCTTGGCGGGGTTTTATATCACCTGTGATGGGTACTCGGGTGGTTGTTTGAGGTTCTCCCTAGATAGAATACGTTCACCTCGGCTTACTTAACACGAATATTCCCAGCGCCATTGTGCCCAAACCGTGCGAGCAGCTGCCACATCCCACATCCCATTGTTCCCTTCCCCCAGCCTGACTCATTGTCTGCCAATCGAACCAAATCGGCGTGACCACATAATTTGGTGGCATTGTTGATTTGTTGCAGTCAGTCAACCTCTTTCCACAACCACCATCATTTCCCGCTCTCGCCATGTCGAACACACTTCTCCCGAGGTCTCTACCGAACGAGGTCATCAAGAACATTCTCCGCTTTGCACATCATGATCTGGCTCGCCAATCGAAGGTGTTGCCCGTCAGCTTCGCATTGGTAGCGAAGAGTTGGTTCCCAATCTGGGCGTCGCTTCGTTGGAAGAGGGTCAATATTGGTCAGCTGTTCTATGCCATTACTGTCGGAGGAAAGGTGTGTTCCTATCCTCAACCTCTTCGCCCATCCTCTGATCATCTTCCCCAGTATTTCAAACGCAGGCCAACAGAAGCTCAGTGGACTCGGTTTGAGACTGTTTACGCTCGCTGGGTCGAGGAGTTCCGAATCCAAACCGGAGGGAGGTTTCTGAACCTGCAAGCCGTTCGAAGGCTTTTCAACCTCCTCATACGACGATACCCGTCCACTGCCAACAGCAGCACCAACATCACCGACAAGCGCATCTTCCCCAACCTACGGACTTTGGACGTCGTCGGGCTCTCTATTGTTTACACACGGGACCTCATCGGATATCTGTCACGGATCGTGTACATGGTTAGCCATGCTGGGGTCACCGGTCTCAGTCTGTTGGACTACGAATCCGTTCTTAACAAGGCGGGAGTCACCCTTCACTACACCTACCAGGGGTTTGCCACCTTTACCATCTACGGGACGGAACACGTTGTGATCCCCGTACGCGATTTCGAAATTCGTGGGCCACAGCGGTTTAGGGAGTGGCTGCAAATTCTGGGTGCCGCGTTTTCGAAGACGAGCGCGGAGTACCTCCTTATGCCACCTACCAGGGAACTTGTTCAGAAACTTGGCAAGGAGGGGTGCAAGTCGAACCGGGTTGAGTGCGGCTATGCAGTTTCCCAGCCGGGGCCGGTGTGTCTTCCTGCTTTGCTGTACCCCGCTCGTCTGTTGAGATGCATCAACCTGAGGGTCGAGTTGTTCGTGGCGATGGACTTGTTCGAGGCCGTCGAGTCTCAGCGTATGGGCGCCTTGGGGCTTCCCCATCTCAAGAAAATCAAACTCGAGATCATAGGTTCTCCAGAGTCTACGACCAACCTCCGTGACGCTCGAGTCCTCCGTCGTCTCTTCGAAGCCATCGCAGGGATCGCTCCTCTCACCTTGGAAAACGTCATAGTCTGGATACGCCTTTCACCTCCCGAAGGACCCTCCCTCGATCCGACGAGTGCACACGAGCACGCTCTCACCTATGATGTGCTCCAGTCGCTTCGTGGATGCCCCCGACTGAAGTCATTGGATATCCGGGATATTTATCCCCTGGTGATCGACAACGAGGAACTTCTCACGCTTGCACGGTCTTGGGAGGGTCTGGTCCACCTCCATCTCGGGTTCAGCTCGCTCGTGGCTGCGACGAGTTGGCATGAGCGGGGACTGAAATGGCCGGGGTCCACTCAGAGTCAGCGTGTGAAAGCGATTGATTTGGGGGCGATGGGTGAGTTGAGCAGGGTGTGCAAGCAGTTGAAGAGGATCATGATCATGATGGAGACGCCGGAAGGACCGGCGAAGAAGATAAAAATGCGGGCGGGATGGGAGAAGGAGATGAACCAGTTGCTCAGCCCGGTTTTGAGCACTGGGTTTGTGGGCATTTTGGGGTATCCAAAGGGTGTGACGGAGAAGGTGGCGATTGGGTGGATGTTTTAGACGTGGTGATATGTTTCGGTTTCTGTACGCTGTGCTTACTTGTATGCGGTGCTTTTACGTCGGACTTACAATGATTTCATAGTATCCTTTCTTATAATTCTTGGACTTTTTGTGGATTGGAGTTTCCGTTTACTGTATGTTTGTACGCCTCTGGAATCCTTTGAAATAAAACGTCCTTAACTCGAATAACATGATTGTCAAGACTGCATCATTATTATTCAAGCTGTTTTGTCAGTTAATCGTCCCGTCGAAGTTCGCATTTGTTCTCCAGGGTTCATCTTGAGTTCAGCGGCAGAATGATTCAAGAGCTCTTCAAATCAAAGGATTACGGTGTGCCAAGTAAAGTACGATGCGTCAGCAGTCTAATCTATCGACAAAATACTAATTCCTATGCAACCACGACTGTACTTGCAGGTTCTACATTCTCATTCAATCCCGTGCCTGTTGCTTTCACCCCATCTCTCTGAGCGAAGGGATAATCTGTGTAACCTCTGGTTTCGAGACTACCCTGGATGTAGAATGTGGATCGATCGTACGGAGTCAAGGGTACGTTGTATTTGAGACGATATGGCAGGTCGGGCTATAAATCGACGGCCTCAGCACAGATTCCAGATCACCAACTAAGAAGACACATACATTGGAGATGAACCACCTTCCAAACGCAACGAGATCGCCTTTCTTGTCTGCAAGCTCTGTGCCGGTCTTTGAACTATAGTCACCCGCAGAAATCAATCGCCGTCCATCTTCAGCATCGTTTCCTCCGGCTCCTTTAGTCCAGATTTCGCGGATGAACTCGTTACTACGATCTGCAGGATCGACGTCCTTCAAGATGCCGTCTACTCGCGAGTCAACGACATGGATGTATGCAAGAGTAGGATGGGCTTTTTTGAGCTCTTTCACGAGATATGAATACGTTGGAATGGGGTCTTCGTCAAAAGTCTCTGCCCGTCGTCGTCAGCTTTTGATGCATACTGATCCGACACTGATTATCTTACCCTGGAAGGTGTTCCACGGACTCAGCCTAATACCAGTCTTCCTGGGACCCACAGCTTTCACTCACAACTGCATCGAGCATTTCGAGAGCGAATTGCGCTCGACTCTCCGGACTACCCCCATACGCGTCTGTTCGGCGGTTGCTTGACTCCTTCAGAAACTGCTCTACGAGGTACCCTTGTGCTCCATGAATCTCGACACCATCGAATCCAGCCTTGTGGACCGCGTTCTTGGCTGCTTCTGCGTAGTACTGGACATACTCCTTGATCTCCTCAACTGTCAGTGGACGCGGGGGCTCTTTTCGCTCAGAGAACTGTACGTTGGAAGCTGATACGTAGGCATAGGAAGGATCTTCCGACTGAAGTTGTTCGGGGTAAGCGGCCCGACCGAGAGCCCAGAGCTGGAGGTAGATATACGAACCCTTTTCGTGCACCGCATCTACAATCTATAAAGAATGTTGGGCTCACTCCAATAACCATCGAGTTCGAATTAAACATACCTCCTTCCACGCTTCGATCTGTGTATCGGACCATATACCGGGTACGTGGGCAGATCCACCAGCTCGCGGATGAATCAACGTTGCTTCTGAGATAAGGAGGGTTCCCGGTTCGCTCCCCCGCTGAGAATAGTATTCCTTGACGAGTTGTACGTGGGGAACGTGATTCTTGTCTGCCCGGAATCTTGTAAGCGGGGCGAGGACTACCCTGTGGCTGAGCATTAAGTTTCCAAGCCTAATGGGTTGGAATAATTGGGATAGAGAGGTTGACATATCTATGAGGAGAGAAACACAGGGTTGAGAGAATTGGGGGAATGAAGGTCTCCGTCCCTTGCTGTCCTACTTATATGTCGGTGTATCGACAGATTATCCCAAGGAGTTTGACCGATCATAAGTTGAGTATTCCAAGGCTTACTCACGGTGACACAGTCCGATCCAGTGATGATAGACTGCGGTGACCAAGGTTTCATGTCATCTCATGCAGCTTCGTTATCTTAGGGAATGCACGTTGCTTTTGTGGGGACATTGGGACAGATGGGGATCGGACTCCCGACCCACGTAAACCCGAGCGCTCAATTGAATGTAAGTTTGAATTGGGCTCCCTTAGGTCCCTATGCCTCGATTCTGAGATTCATAAGCATCCCAATGAACTATGACACCCATAAATCCGTTTTACTAAGACGTGTTGTCCACTCGGATTTATGCGCCCGATCAATCGCATTCCCCGATACTATGAACCTCGTAATGGCTCCCAATTCCCGAAAGTTTCCTGAGTGAGCTATTGGCCTGCGCTCTTCCTCAGCTTCAGTTGTCAGCGTACAGTGTACACCCGCCGTATTTGAGGCTAGTAGGTATCCCTCGTTTTACTACTCCGAGAAAAAGCAGACTCTGGCCTCCAGGCGCCACACAAAGGGCCAAAGCAGCGATTGATTATCAGTGCCAGTCCCACCCCGGAAGCTCTGGGTGCTTGAACTGACTTAGATAGACATCCAGGAGATATTTTTTGCTACTGTCACTCATGAAAGTACCTATAACCCGTATACTATGATCTACGAGCTTTCAATTTCGTCCTAGCATCATTCTATGGAAGCCGCTTTCAGAGTGTGCATATCGCTTGAGACAAGCATAAGTGCAAACAGGTGGCTTTTCTCATCTCAATTAGTTCCATTTCAGTGAGGATCAAATGTAAGATATACGGTTATAGGTGCTTGTGGGCGCATTGATTGAAGGATGAGATCATTTTGATCAATTTGTGACGCAAGTGGTAGAATCGTGACTTTGATATCGGTCCCCATTCTCAATCTTGTTTGAACCTTAACTCACGAGGCCGAACAT
Source organism: Marasmius sp. AFHP31 (assembly GCA_024721195.1). Lineage (NCBI taxonomy): Eukaryota > Fungi > Basidiomycota > Agaricomycetes > Agaricales > Marasmiaceae > Marasmius > Marasmius sp. AFHP31. The sequence goes on from JANHQD010002175.1 coordinate 83,272, forward strand.
TTCTCTGAGCCTCCTTTGTCTCCCAGGCTCTTTCTGTCTATGATTGGCACGAGTTTATGGCAAGATGCACGATCCACGGAGTCTAGCTAAAAGAAACTTCCGACAGAACTCGCGTTACCCTCAATGCAGACCACCTCACACGCCTTTACCAGAAGCTGGAGCTTCCTGTGATTCTCGAGTCATGAGTAGAGCCCCAGAACCAATTTTTCGGTAAAGTTTGAACTGGGTGAGTGTTATGCCGAGAGAGCCTTTCATGTGGTCTAATATACGTTCTAATTATGGCTGATATGATTTCTGATTCCTGCTGCAGAGTTTTAAGACGATAAAGCTTTGGAAACAAAAGTCATCACTTAACATCGGCCTTTCAATGAGTCCTCTCGCCTCCAACTGCATGACGCCGCAAAGGTGTTGTTTCCCCCTCTCTTTCCGAACGCTCTCAATGAACCATGTACCGTTCTTACAACGCCGTACATACACCACTTTTGATTCGATCATGATCAAGCACGGGGCATATCAACTACTCATACTAGTCCAAGTTGGTACATATTGAGACAGCCGGTACTGGTAGCTCCAATCCCAGCTGACCATGGTTTAGCTATTTGAACTTCTATAATTCAGACGTGGCACGAATCCTTTCTTTCTTGCCTCCTTCATTAACCCGAACCCAACATGGCGACCAACGGATCTCAAACAGAGGTAGCCAGCAAGGTCATGGAGCGTATGCGCTCTTCGTTGCCCAAACCACCTCAGTTCTCAGACAAATTGGAGGAAAGGGCGTACCTAAAGTTCAGATTGGCCCAATATAACGGGTATTGGGACTATGGGTAGTCCCGGTCCTTACTTCACGCGTAGATGAACACGACAAGGTTTATGGCCAAGGTATGTACAAGTACGAGTAGAAGAAGGATAAGTATTAGCTACGCAGGTAGGAGGGTTTATATAGCATGTCCGGGTGTCAATATATGTAAATAGCACAAATGGGTCTAAATAAAGGTAGGGGCGTTACACTCTCCCCCATCAGATGAAACCCAGAGGTGAAATCGAAAGAATAATCATGAAAGAAGTAAGATAGGTTTTGGAGAGCTCGGGTCGTTCGACGGGAGCGAGGTGGTAAGCTAAGCTTACGCGAGTTCAGAATCCGGCATGACAGCTGGAATATCCACGTCCTCGGTAGTAGAGGTCATGATAAGCGTGTCAGTACCACCTGTCGTGGCAGTACCTTCACTGTCAACGGC
>JANHQD010002176.1:0-40811 GCA_024721195.1 Marasmius sp. AFHP31
GCACTAGCATTCCGCGCACCAAGTTTATCAGATCTCCTCTTTCATTATTGTAAAAATTATTAGTTGCGTTACCTGCCACGCTCTGTATCGTAGCATGGTCGCCTACACAAATATCGCTGGCATTGGCGAAGATACTGTTCATGGTCTGGGTGCCAGACAGATGAGTCGAGCTGAGGTGAAAGTGGGGGAACGCAGGCTATTAGCACGCGCTCTATATATGACCCCTCCGGTCGTTCTCCCATGAGCATCAATCCATCCAACATTGATGCTCATGCTGTGCACGCCTGTCTACCGGTTACCCCTCAACATACTTGCTCGACAGATCTATCAAATGCAATGTGTCTATAGACACAGCCTGCGTCATAGACGGCGCACTACACAGGGTGAAGAAACACATGAAGATGTAATTAAGGGATGATGCTGTGTTCACTAAAGTGAATAGGTTTGGATGCGATGTAACGAAGAACGTACTCGAATCCAGAACACGAGGTACGAGACACGCCGTTGAGGAAGACCGAGCCCGCCCCGAAATGAGCATAAACGTCCCAGAATCCACTCTTCTACCTCGGTAACGCTTTTTAACTCGGCAGTTAGCACCGAGTCAGAAGGGCATCGAAAAAGTTGAACAGAATGGCTATCGTTGAGTGTTGACGAGGTATTAACTGCCTTTGAGACATGTGCTTACTGTCAGGAAACACGAGGACTTCTGTCGTTGGGAAGATTTCTGATGCGATTGTTCGTTTGTTTTGATCTCCCTAACACAAAGTTCGGTGGCCCTGGCGACTACTTTCTGTTGGTTGAGTTTATCTCCCAACGTTTCAGGTAAAGATCTGAATGAATAACAAGGCGTTGCGGGCCTACTAGCCTTTTCAAACGATGATCAGTGGCGGGGGGTTTTTACAAGTTCCGCACACGAATGTTCAATCTTTGCATACTACTTTTTATAGACCCGCCAGTTCAACCTATCAACGACTTACGAAGCCGCTCGGTTGTCACGATTATTGTGACTATCGAGGCAACAGGTTATATGGATCATCTGATTCCTGCATGGTAAGCCCTCTCGGCGCGAATTCCCTGACTCAGAATAGTATTTGGTTTGTCCACAGATCGTGGGTGTATTCCAGTCACGTCTGACAAGACGCCCAAACCGACCCTACGACAATAGTGGGTGGTTAATATCGAACTTCCGCTCAATATACCGCTCGTCTATGTCAGATCAATTTCTTTTAGTAATGACAGGACTTTAGAATGGTCAACCTTCGAACTCTTGATTCAAGGCTGGGGAACGGGATCAAGGAAAGTATGCGGTTACTCAGAAATCGAGATCAGGTGTAGGTATACATAACAATCAGACCGTAAGTTCTACTGGACCGTTAGCTTAACGTAACTCTGGGCCGCCGCCCTAAGGAAACCTTAACTTAACTTAACTTAAAATTAACTTGCTTTTAGGAGCTTTTAGAGCTCAAAATCCAACCCTAAGCCTAACCCCTAAACTGGGGGGTGCCCCCCCAGACCCCCACTATTCTGATCCTCTTATCCCATACCCTAATCCCGAAGCCAAAGCCTAACCACTAAGCCCAACCACTAAACATCAGGAAAAACGGGTCTAGCTTCAGGCTGACCTGGGAATTGGGACGCGTGTCCCAATTCCCTGGCGAACCTGTGGCTACTAGGTACGCCAAGGTGCTGCCAGGTTCACCCAGGTTCACCGGAGAATTTTTCGGTGAACCTGGGCAGACCTGCGCCCGCCTAAGCGAGCTGGTCGCAGGTCCGCCGTCTTAAGGGTCATGGGACCGACTTCGCAGGACCTAAGTATACTTAAGTGTAACGAATGTAGCATATCAAAATTTGCGTGAAATGGATCTATTCTACAATTTGTAGTAGGTAAGATACATTCGCCTGGGTGGGGAGACCGTCAGTGGCGCATCGCTCAAGCTACTGATAAAGACTTACAGCACTGTCATCGATAAACCCAATATCGTGAGGGGTCTGGGTGTCACAGTAGCCGGTACCAAACCAAGAACCTATGAGTAGATTTGAGAACGTGTTATGATGATTGAAAAACAGGATAGCACCCACGAACAAATGTCTTCCAATCGCTATGGAGCGCATTCAGCTCCCGCAGTCAAGGGCTGGTGCCGTTCGTGGGTCCTGACAACCTCATTTTCCATCTCTGCCTCAACAATGTCTTCCCAAACATTCTCGTGATCGTCCGTCACAGGCTGAAGGAGAGATTCCGATAGGTCCTGTGCCGGCTATGCCGGCTGCACACGGAGGATGGCAAGCACGACCCGTTTAGTTCTCGGGGGACAGTTAAGGGCGAGTTAAGGGTCGGAGAACCTCAGTAGGTTTGGGTAAACCGATCGGGCTGCCCGTACGCCGGTTGTTTAGTTGACAGGGCTATTGTAATGTATCTTCTGCAGGCTAGTGGAGTTGGATTACCTGTGATGCGAATTGACCTGCAGGTATGTCGTACATCAGCGCGACGAATTTAAGAGAAAGATATCGCTCTAGCAACGCACCATCGATGTGTCGATGATTCGACTCATAAGACCGCCCCACGAGGACCACGGCCAGGCAATTTTATTTGCCCGCTCGCCCAGATTCACGTCCCATGCCCAAGTCGTCCTCTTCCTCATCTCCTCTCCAAAATCAGCATCTGAACAGCCAATCACGGTAATCCACCCTTTTTTTGGCTGTCGGATAACCAGGGTCCGATTTCTGGCCGTGAGTGTCATCTACCGAAACTGAAAAATCCTAGTGGTCACCGGTGCCGTTTTGGTTGTCGTATTGATGTCGAATTTATGGCAGCTATTTTTGCTACCATACCCCAGAAGCAGCCTTCTGGAGGTTGCGATGGAGGAGAGTTTACTGTGAATCCATCCCTGCAGTATGTGACAAGTGACTTGTCACTCCAAGTCAGGTGATAGCCATGTTGAACTTGTCGTCTGACTCACTTTTCCTCAACTCTCATCATGTCTTCCACATCGATGTCTTGACGGTCTGCGTCAAGGCTAAGTTTGACACTCCCTCCTATTATTCTCCGATTCGTCCGTCTTGTGTCATTTATGCGCAGACTAAGGGTTTGCTAACTGTCAATCTGGGATACATACAGTACCAGGGCGTATTCAACGAGACGAGATGAGACGAGACGACAAAAGTGACGAGCTTAACAGGAATTTGTTACACTGCCGCTCCAGTTGGTACGCCCATCCTGTAGCGATCACATTCTGAAGAGTTATTGACCACATTCACCCCCTAGTCATCGCGCTCATAGGTCTCCTATTGATGGGAATCATAATCGATCTCGATGAGTCGCGCTGGTAGCAGGCATGACATCTAATGCCTCAAAATGCCTCATCTCGTTACTTACTCCCCCGTAGGTGGAAACTCTAAACATGACCGAATCGGATTCCAATACTGGAATCCCCCTTACGGACCTATGCAACCAAATCCAAAGTTGGTGGTACGTCACTATCTGTGTTGTTGTAGACTCGTCATTCATGTTCGTCAACCCTGTTACAGCTGCTGTATCTCCCTTCGTCCTAGGTAAGCAGCCTCTCGCGTTCTCGTTTGTGTGTAAACACTGGCTGACTCCATGTCGGCCAGCAACAACACTTGTCGGCATCAAAACCCTCACCCACATCATCAATACTGTGATCCTTCTCTTTGTGGTGAGCACTGCCAACTCTGATTTGTACATTGGGAGCCGTACCCTCTACCGTCTCGCCGTCGAGGACAAAGTGCCGAGAATATTCAGAAGGGCGAACAGAATGGGTGTCCTGTACCCATCGCTATCCTATGTACCCGTTCTGCGGGCTAGTGTTTTTGAACACAGTAAAAGGCGAGGTTTCTTTATCCTCCATGTCCCTTTTCTGTAGAGGCTAATGTACGTTGGGGTTTTCGCAGTGTTTGTCGCGCTCGTTAGCAGCTTTGTCAAACAGGCGATCTATAGATCGACCCCTGCAAACGCCAGGGTTCCTCGCTGGTAAAGAAGTGCACACAGATGGGGCATCAAATGCTGGACTGCATAGGTTTCTTGGGCTGTGATGAATGTTCCACAATTCTAATGTCTATCGTTGAAGTCAACCGAAATTTCGCTTCTCGCTGGGTCAACAAATATGTACGTCTCATTTTCCATGTGCACGCGCGAAGCTGATCACAACTTCCCTCAGATCTCGAATTGGTGGTGACCCAGAGCGGGTAACAATCTCGGGCGAATCCAGAGACGGACGGCCCAGGCAACCCACACAACTGGTATGATTCTGATTATATTCCCCCTCTCCATTCATTGATTCGATCTATTCTATAGTGGTGACGGCGTTGTCGGCGACATCTATTGTGAATGTGGCGGGTATGGAAGGGTATGGATGTGGGGGCAGCGACGAGGGCAGGGGAGAACACTGCGAGGGATTGGCAAAGCGTATACTGATTTCATCACTATTAGTTGGTATATCCGAGATGTTTATTAGTTGAATATAGCTTTTGATTTTCATTCTTTGCACTTGTCATGAGAGCTCGAAAAGTACCGTGCAGTGCACGAAAAATAATGTAAAACGTACCTGGGATCATAGTCCTAGGACAACTTAATGGTGGCTTAGGCTAGCTTAAGTGTGACTTTTGGGAGCCGAAGTGCTGCCCGGGACAGCCCAAGTGTGTCCTGGGACGCGGAAAATTGCGAACCCTTGCCCAGGAGCACTTTGGGTCCCGGGTGTCCTGACTTTCCTGGGACAGCCTAAGCTTCCAGAGTGCGCCTGGGTCGCCCTAAAGCCACAGCCCTTTTTCCTGATGAACCTAACCCCTAAGCCTAACCCCTAAACTGGGGGGCACGCCCCCCAGACCCCCCTGTATAATGCCATTTAATATGTGAAATTGGGCTTATGTGGAGTTAAGTTAAGGTAAGTTAAGGTTTCCTAAGGACGGCAGCCCATAGTTAAGGTAAGCTGGCGTCGATTACTGTAAGTTTGTCTGTCTCATATCGGTTCACTCCGAATAGGGAGTCATTTAGGACAATACACAATACGGGCGGATATGTACCGGTGGGCAAGGGGCGCCCGTAAATTTCATCAAAGATACTGGCGGTGTCTTCCATGTTGTTCTTTCGGAATACTTCCTTGTATATGATTAGACGAAGAACATTTTCGGTTTGACCAATCGAGATTGGCGAAATTTGCGCTGAAATCTACACCAAACGCCTACTTCCTGTCGAGACCACGAGATCCAATTGGTGAACTGGGAAATTACCCCTTAATCGGAACTCAATAGTGCTCATGAATTACATCTCTTTGTTTCTCTCCCGCGACCGGTGTTGCTACTCAAATTTCACGCAGATAAGTTGTCTGAAGCGAGATCCCCGATAGGACTGCGGATGTTCCATTCGACCAGAGGCAGTGGCTCAAAACATAGTAATATTTGGGTCCTGGAGCCTCAAATTTAACCACATGCCGCCACAAAACTAGGCATACCCTTGAACCGAGCTTAATCCGCCCGAAAACGAGACGGCTAGTTTCCGGGGGAAGGTTATGTTAAGATTCAAATGAAGGCAGACACAATCACACAATGCACTGTAACTGAGGTCCCACTCGTTCTGCTCTTTGGTGCACCAAACATCGAGCGCTGCAGTTTGTTCTTCAGTCTAGTATGCTAGTTAGACCTAAAAAACTTGTACTCCAGCTCTCGACGACGGAAAGGATCTGAGGTAAGCTTACCCTCAGTCCGAGTCGACCACCGAAGCGTTCTATCCACCGGTAGAATATGTTGAACATGAGCATCACCAGCTATAATCGAATGCATCATTGAACAGAGGACTATCTCGTCTCAAGAAGATGGCACAATCAACCCACAAATCACGATCGTAGCACTAACTATTTGATTTGACGAGGTCCTACAACGTACCTCATGTGAGCAAAAGCTCGGAATACCGGTCTTTCAACCCAAAAGATGATTGGGAAGAACTCCGCTATACGAAATGTGGGAATCGAATTGAGATGAGGAGTACGAACGCTAAAATGGACAATTTGAACTCACTCGTAATGGCTTCGTCAACACTAGAGGCTTCCGTACCAAGTACGGTAATCTGATAATGAGCAGCGTCGTAATGAATCCGGCACAAACATTCTGAAAAGAGATTTACGCCTGATCACGGAGACTCGGACATAGCTCAACCTAGCGCTGGCTGGTGTGCTGTTTCTATCTCGGATGTTCCAAACAAAACTAGATCCATACCCTAAGCAGTCGGATTTCGAGGCTAGAGCGCCATAGGTGTTGCCTCGAAGAACGGATTGACTGGATCTATTGGACAGAACGCGAGGACGAACATGAAAGTCAAGGGTCTTGTTGTCCATTATTCACGCAGTCGACCCTTTCCTTGCCTTCCGTTTCAGAGTTGATCATGTTCCCCGAGTGAATTCCTTAGTATCCCCTCATGTTTGAGCATGCAATTGGGCCGCGCGAAGCTTCTTGCCCAGCATAGCTTTTCTTCCCAGTCAAGGCCAAGCGAACATCTCATAGTCAACCCACTACTGGAGTATATCATTCATCACGACTAAATTTGTGTCTATGAATTGAGACAGACCGATAGCAAGACGGCACGACGCATGTTGAGAGTCTGGGTCGTGAAATAAAAATTGATTGTGTGTTGTTTTTGAATATAATTCAGGTATCGAGAGCTTCATTAGTACACCGAAAAAGAGAACGAATGCCAAGGTGCCGTGCTCACCTTAATACCCAAACTTGTCCTTGCTTACAGCTGCAACACCCGAGCCCGCTATAGTCTTACCATAATGCAGACTCCCTAGGTTCTTCCCATTCGGATCTTCGCCGGCTTCTCGACAGCGAGTGCACTCGACTATGCGGACATGGGTACCTCTTGTAGTCCAGTACTTCGACATTACGGGTGTGCTTTGGGGATGATACGGGTGCAGGGTATCGAAGAGATGAGTCGGTTAGGTCTCATTAGAACCCCGAGAATTATCGGCCAGCCCGCGAAGGTAGACGAAGTCCGAGTCAAGAAATGAGGAGATGGCAAGAAGAGAAATCGAGCTCGGTCATTGGAATTCTGAAGCCGCTCTGACTTCTGAGAGTTGGATAGTATAGCATAAATCTGTACCTGGAGTCAGGCGATATAATCGAGGTCAGAACAAGCCAGGACACACCTAGATTACCATAAGTGCCACTGGGAACCAGTGGATTATCACTAGAGGAGATGGTAGTTTGACTAAGCGTTGAATTTAGTGTATAATCGGAGTTCGAATCGGCGCAGATCAGGCACCTGTCCCAATTCGAAACTTTCGTGGTACGCGTCGTTTTTCTCTTCCTTCGACCATGCTCAGCACATCGACGTCTTCTCTAGACACTCAATTCTAACATTTGAACTCATCACATCCTCCCTTCAGGATAGCCTTCTATCAATGATGCCCATCTACCAACATTATCCAACCATCACAAATACGGCTGCCGAGGGACAGTCAGACGCGACCCACATTTACAAAGGAGCAGAATGAACAACAATGGGAACAGTGTATAGAGAATGGAAAGATCTCTGAACGACGGTAGACCGTCTCGAGTGCAAGGCAAGCATGCTGTCCTCTTTCACCCTGTTTTGCCCAGCTGACAGATTTATAGTCTTCTCGGTTTCTTGTTTTGGTGTGCACCCAGTTGAGAAGAAACCTCACTCGAGACCAGCATCTAGACATACTTTCAACGTTAGCCACACGATCCCAAGTGTATGAGGCTTGTCGGCGCTCTCTCAACTTCCTCGTCACTACCAGTTTCAGTGACTAACATGCCCCGCTTCCTCGGAGTCGTCATAGATGATCTTGTACAAGGACAGACATTTCCTATCTCCTGCACTTTGCACTGACGATACCTCATCAGAGGTAATGCAACGGTAACCCCGAATGTTTTTTGAACTGTGTGACGGCCGAGTATCAGGATCTTAGAGCAGAGGTGTTTGTTTGCTCGGGAGGATGACACCGAGAGGTGCAGCTCGCCGTCTAAAGGGCGCGTTGTGACCGCTACCCTAGGTGCGCTAATATCGATATCGTTGTGGCGCATGTCACTGGCTCTGAGAATCTTGTTCCAGTAGATTCATGGCCGTCGAAATGCCCAAGCAGCACCGAGTCTCGGAATATTGGGGCGGATTTGAAGTCTCTCGTCTCCTCAGTATTCACTAGAGGCCAGAAAATGCAAGTGCCCTTTTCAGCCTTCACGAGAGCAAGCCTACCTTGGCGTGACATTCAGACTCCCTTGGTTAATTGCCTCGGGGATCCAGGCGCTATCACTTTGATTTATGGTTCGAATATGGACGCGAGGCGCATCCTCGCTTGTCAACGATTCTTTCTGGGCTGGCTATCTACGACGTCTCCTGTCTCCCTCAAATCACTCGCGTCTGTATCCCTGGCCGCGTTGGACTGGTCGTGGTTCTTGTCAATCTTGTCAATCACGATTCATTCAGATATGAAACCAGGTAAGGAGTACCGCGTTACAAGTTGACTGGACGCTGGTGTCTTGAAAATCAGACTCTTTGCCCTCGTGCTGTCTAACTCGCCTCATTGCAAAAGTTTGGGAACCTTGCTAAGGGAACAACAGCCTGGTGTCTTGATCTTGATACCCAACCTCGATACTCAACCTCACATCTCAGAAGTATAATAACGGACCGCTTCGAGAATATCAATTCCGCTACTCTGTTAGGGAGGGCATGCACCTTGCCGTCGTCTGCGAGTGGTATCGTAGAAAGATTGAGGTATGTTCGTATGGTTCTAACACGTACTATCGTTCTAACTGTATTCATTGATATATATACAGCTGCAGGATGGCTGACACCTTCCATCGTGCTTGAGTAGTGGCAGGGCTCAGATGGACACCGATACCTTGTTCATCTAGGTACTACAGGAGATCGAGATACAATCAAAGCTTCTCAACCTAGACAGGTGTGTCGTGTCACGTCAGGGCTATGGAGTCCTGACTCGTGCTATGCGCTCAAGTAAACAATATCAAGTTGCGACAGCGCCTACAACTTCTGAGCGACCCGATTAGTCCTAGTACGAGACGCTAGCATGAACGATTCCCAGGAATACTTCCAGGGAATCATCCTTGGTCGGTACCCGCCTGTGGGGATTATCACAAGTTCCGGGCACGAATGTTCAATTTCGGAATACCACGGGCCGCAGACCCGCACATTTTAAGCTATCAACAGCTTACGATGTTGCCCAGTTGTGACGATCATCGTGATTCCCGAGGCAACGGGTTATGTGAATCCCATCATTTTTGCACGGTAGGCCCTCAGCGCAAGTTCCCTAGCTCAGAATAATATTTCCCTTTGTCCACAGGTCGCGTGTGTATCCCAGTCTCGCGTGGCAAAACGTCCAAACCGACCTTAGGACAATAATCGGTTGTTAATATCGAGCTTCCGTTACGTGTGTCCCTTGTTAATCTCAGACCAGAATCAGTAGTAAACGAGATTACCAGACAGTCATACATTAAACTGTGTACAAGACTGTGAGACGGAACAGAGGAAACTATACGGTCACCCAGAGATTGGGAGAAGGTGTGGGTCAAGATATCAATCAGACTGTGAGTTTGTCTCTCTCACATCGGTCCAATCCGTATAACAAGTCATTTAGGACGGTACGGTCGGATATATGGGTGGACGAGGGGCACTCGTGAATTTTGTCAAAGATACTGGTGGGGTCCATGTCGTTCTCCTCGGAGTGATATCTTGTATTTGATTGGATAAGGCACACCCTCACTGACCAAACGCGCTCGATAAGCTCGCTCTGCTCTCCGCCAACCGCCCACTTCTCGTCCAGAGAGCGAGATACGATTGGGTGAAGTGGAACTCAACGATGTTCATACATTATTTTTCCCCTCTCCCACTACAGACGCTCCTACTTGGTATTTCGTAATCATATCAAGTAAGACGCATGCATACGCGCATCTCTCTGCCTTGAGCAAGGTTTCGGTATATTTCGTTCTCTCCGGGGATTTCAGAGCCGGAAGCCGGTCATTCGTCATCCTCCCGCTGGACTTCCTTCTACGGAAGGGTCACCGTTATCCTGGTTCCACTGTTCTGTCTATTTTAGTCTATTACAACAGCGAGAAGGTTATGTATCCAATCTGTATCACTACAGCATAGGCATTTCATTCCTGTCAGTCATGTGCGAGTCCAGCTGCTTCACCATATTGGTGGACATACCGGGGTATTTCATTCAATTCGTATATCACGCGTAACAAGCCTCTCCATATACGAAAAATTATTGTATAGTCACATAGTCACAGGGGGTATATACGAAATGTCCCAGTATGTGACAGATTTCCCACAAGCCCAAGGATACTAGAAAACAACCTTTTGGGGAATTTTGATGCCAAATTCGATTTTTTTTTGCAGGTGGCGGCTGATGCCACTAATTCCCCTACATTTACTCCCGGTTGCCCTGGACTTGTGAGTTCCATACGAGATTTTTCTCCGGTGTCACCAGTCACGCTGATTTCATACGAACTGACCCCAGCAAATTTTTTTGTCACATTGAAAACCCCATATGAATTGATTAAAATACCCCAGTAGTGAGGATAAATGCATGTAGATCACGAGCCCTTGCACACAGCTTCACATCTGGTCAATGTGCGAGGGTTATGACAGCTCTCTTCCCTTTCCCTCCATCATCCTTGTAAAAACCCTCACTGATTTCCAGGTCAATGTCAACAAATAATATCTTCACCGACTCCAAGGACGTTCAGATTGGCGACCATGCTACAATACAGAGTATCAGCGGCAATGCTACGACGAATATATACCACAGCAACAGAGGGGATTTGGTCAATTTGGTGCGTAGACTAGACATATGGCAATTGATCTTGTTCTTATTCTTGTACCTAGTACGGAAGTGTATATCGGAAGATCCCCATGGGCGACATTATAATGCGAAGGAATGTGTCCAATGAGATAATAGAAGTCACCGTCGAAGCTCTATACCAAGGTACCACATCTGGGACATCACAAGCACAGTCTAGGGTGACAAAAGTGAGAAAGACTGTGCAACATGCTGAAATCTTGGGGCTTCAGGGGAGTTTTACGAGCATAACACTCGAGTTAGTAGATGGAGCTCGAGAGGACTTTGAAATTGTGAGCATGCTTTAGGGGAGTTTGGCTTAGTCGTCTGACAGGAGGCACAGATATCAAAGTGTGTGTGTAGAGAGCTGGTATCCCAACGGTACGCCATGCTTTTCTGTCTAGACACAGTTTGGTGACCTGGTTTCAGGTCGCCGTTCCTCCCTCAACTGGTTGGATTGGGGTGGTCAGAGCGGCCTACATGGATCTTGCATGATGGTAAACAATTTTATTTTATTTTGTAGATGCAAAAATTGAAAATAACACTGGAGAGCTGGCCAACGGAAAGGGGTTTACTGATAAAGTTTGGACTGAAGGGAGTATGGCGGTGTGGTACTACCTCGCATATACACAGGTATGTCCAGCATTTTGACATCCTCTATCAGCTGAGAATACTCTCAGAGCACCTCAGTTGATGTTTTGAGGCACGACAAGACTCTGACATTACCTGTGGGTGGTTTTCTTATAGAACTCGTCATCTATTAATAGCGCCGCAGGTTTTGGCTGACTGGGGTTTCTGGACATTCAACCTGAGAACCCATGCCTGGCAATACAACATTCCTTCCATCTCCCTCTCCCCACCAAACATTGACCAATCTCCCGAGTCATTTGGCTATCTACCAGCCCCACTTCAACAAGAGACACCCCGAACACCTCCCCAACTTCAAACCACCGAGATCATCACCTTTTTTGAAAACCAACTTGGCGAATTTTTGCAGGTAATTGCGTCATCGGGGGAGATGAGGCACATCAAAGAGCTTTCAGATTTCACACGGCATGGTCTCTTAACCTTTGGGGTTGTCATTGACCAAAACAACCCCAAGATTCTAGCCCATCTTGCCTCTACCCCCTCCCCCCAATGGGACTTTAAGGACTGGAGCACTGGTTTCAAAGCTGTTTACTCCACCACGGGTGTGTTTACCCACTCTATCCATCTTTGTTGTTCTGACTTACCTAGCACCGTGGCGTGTTGACCTCCCCACCAACTATCTTCAGTCCAACCTGGACCTTCACTTCTCTTGGGGCTTTCCAGACCGAATGCAACAGTGCAGTGCTTACCTGGCCCAGTCTCTTCCATTTGCCAATTTGTGGCAAGATTCATTGAATGACCATGGCAAGCTCACTACAGTCTTCTGCCCTCCATCTACTAAAAACTGCTTCCCCTCAGTGTGCATCACTGATGTTTGCTTTTCCCTTGTCGGCACAGTTGACAAGCGCCCCCCATCCTCACCTCCAATCTACCTATTTGTACCCCCTGTCCCTGTGGAACAGATAAGCGGGATATACTCCATACGGTATCCCCTTGTCAGCCCACTGTTCTACTGGTCCTTTGACCCAAATGGACAGCAAGTAATTTCTGAAGATGATTGGCGGATGCATGGGGTCCCCAGGTTAAAGGTCCTGCCATGGATTGGCTCATTGTGGCATCCCCGGGCATATGATATTGTTTACAATCACCTACGTACAAAAAAGTACGAGTTGGATGGTAGACAATATGCTTGGGAGCGTGGTTATCCCGAGTTGATCCAAGGTAGGCCACCATTCTCGTTGCCGGATCGAGGATCTGTCTCATTTCAAGGCACTTTTTCACCAACTTTTCAGGTGATCCTCACGACCGAAGAATTCTTGATTTGGAAGAATCAGATATGCCTGAGTTCACAGATGGCCCATCCTTGCCATGTCAGTGGTCTCTGGTATTGGGGATGCATCAGCTCAACCTAACTACCTTACCTACAGATACTACCAATGCTCGGACAATGAAGCCCAAGCAATCACATTTATCTGGTATTGTCAAGAACCGCAGAAGGAACCCCCGAATCGCCAGGTATATTCAAATCATCACTACTCGAAGGCAGTCGTCTAGGAGGTTCATGAAAACTAATCGGGGGTCCAAAGCCAGTTCTTCGGCTTCAAGCAACGGAACGCGAGCAAACAGTTCCAGAAAATAGAGGAAGATGTGATTGGTCTTTATAATGTAGATCTTAACCTCTTGCTGTTATCGACTCTCATTCGGCGGGCGCCATATTTCAAATCTGAGTTCAGCATCTACTCCAGTTTGGGCTTCTCAAACGAGCCGAAAGTGACTGATGGCGATTGAAGAATTCTCCCTTATGACTCAATATGTGCAAGAAGTTCGCAAGATTCTCGTGTTCAATTCATCCTCACGAAGCGTACACAACCCATATTCGCGGTGGCTTGTATTCTTCACCCTCATGGGTATTTATCAGCAATCAAACCATGATCAAGGAGCACGAGAGCTAGCGATAGAACCGCACCTTGGAGTAGTAACACCGCACCATAGATTAATGGTCCTGAGCTCCAACAGATCTCCGAGTTATCGTACATTCCACGCTCCAACGCCTAGCCCGCGGATATTCCTTCCATTAATCGCGTACACTCTCAGTTGAAGCGAGATAAAACTTATTGTTCACACCAGAATGTGCGATCAAAAGGGATATTCCCGCCCCTGCTCTTAAATTCAGCTTGATAGCCTCGGATAGGGCATCAACAGACCATAAAAAAGTATTGTGCAATAGCTAGCAATTGAAAGTCACCAAGGTACTCATACTCGGCATACCGCTTCTCTCTGCGACATAGCTGTGGACTGCCATAGAGACAGGCAATGAGTATTAGTCTCCAAAGCTAGCAGCAATTTCCAACTCGCGTCAATCATTTGAAAAGGTAGATCCCTCTCTCTAAGACTGACCATGACGTTTCTAACCCGGCCTCGAAAGAACGACTGGCGGAGTATCTCACTTGTCCTATCTTTGTTTGTTCGTCTTTGAGAGTGTTCTGGCATTGATTGCTATTGACCCATCGCCCGCTCGACGTCAAAAATCTCTGGGGTACTTGGTCGTTTGCTAGGCACAGAGTCTGCCAGCATTCCTAGCTCGGCGAGACTAGAGAGGGACCGAAGCACTTTGTCTTGTGAGATAAACCAGCCACGTTTTGCCTCTCACCGTGAGTCGCCATACTCGTCACTCTTTAACCATAGTTTGATTGCTCGCAGGGTACCAAGCTACGTTTTCTTTGGTTTACCGGCAAGCACCTACAATGTCCGTACGACCCTCCATCCGAGGCTCCTGTATTGACCGGTACATGCGTGCTCAACATACAAGTGCGAATAATGACCATAATTCTCAGTTCCATGGAATATGTCAAGGACAATTGAAATTACTGACATTATGGCCTTGTGGTCCATAAGGATATCCTCTCATTCTTTCACATTCGCATGACATGGTACCGTCTGGGTCATAAAAGTACTCAGAATGTACTCATCGCTACGACCCTCAGCCAATGAAGCAAAAATGTCGGACGGCCATTCAGTCAGACCAGTGAGTTCTCTCGTGAATCCCCTTCGAACTTAAGTTGTATATAGGTGATCAGCGGAATCGCATCTCATCTGGCGTAATACCAAACCTATCCTCCTGTAGATCCCTGTTTAAGGCTCTGCAAACAGCGGTAGTTGAGTAACCTCCGGCTTCTGCTAATTTTGCGGCTTCTTTATCATATAGCGGATTGAGGACGGAATAGAACCGTTGGGCCCCAATATTCTGCCTCTTCTATATCTTGACTAGTAGTAGTGTTCTACGAGTCCCTCTGCTCATAAATCAAATCTGATCGATAAATCAAAGGCCTCGGAACCCAGCATTCATTAACGCGAAATTGCTCCACAAGCTCAAGGCCCGAATAATCTATTGATGTATTGGAACAGGCGGACAGCGTTAGAATTGGGAGGAAGGAAGAAAGATAGCCGTAGTCAGGGAGCTCTCAAGCGAGTACGGGACTTTCCTCTCCTTGATTAGCTGCCATTGCACTAGTTCTCCGGCTTTCGAGTACGGCTTCACAGAAGACACATCGCCCTGAATATCAGTCATCAATCAACATCCAATGTCTTCAATGTATTTACGTTTCTACTAGCCTCGACGTGGCTACCTCACGACGGTCAATGCTCAATGTGCGTTTCTGGGCCTAGCTTGGTGTGATATCCAGACTAACAACGCCCTTGGTTGATCACCTCAGAGATCCAGTTGCTATCACTTTGATCTATGGTTGGAGTGTGAGCAAGAGATTATGGATGCGAGGCACATCTTCGCCTGTTAACCATTCCACCCTGGGGGGGCTATCAATCACGTTTTCCGTCACCCTCAAAACATGGGTACGTAACCCTAGCCGCGCTGAACTAGAGGTGGTTCTTGTAAATCACGAATCGCTAGAATATGAAACAAGGTAAAGGGTACCGCCGCACAAGTTGGCCAGACGCTGATGTCTTGAAGATTAGATTCTTGCCCTCGTGCTGTCCAACTTTTCTCGTTGCACAAAGTCGGGACCAACGTGCTCGACTCGACACCGTTTCGTGAGGTTAGTGTTTACTAAGCTTTATATATCTCGGTCGTTCTCACCATCACATCTCGGAAGCATGATAACAAACCGCTTTGAGAACATTTATCCGGTACTCTGATAGCAGAAACATTGGACTCACCGTTATCCAAGAGTGGTATCGTACAAAGTCGGGGTACGTTTGTATGGCAAAAACACATGCATCTACATTTAAGTATATCCAGCTGCAGGATTGCCCGACGCCTTTTATCGTACTTCGGTAGTATCAGGGCTTGGCTGGATACCTTGTTCATTTAGGTATCATAGGACATTGAGATACAATACGAGCTTTTCAACTTCCACAGGTCCGTTGGGTCAGTCTTCTGAAACTTCTGATGTTGCCCAAATCGATTATTTCGTCCCCCACATCCCTTGAGGTATCCTGACTCGATTGATAGACATTTAGCCTGCCCAAACTCTTCACCGACACGACGGCTGGGGTAAGGCCTCTCAACTCTTGGTTTTTTATGTCGGAGGCGATACGCTAGGCTCATTAACCACTACATCTTGCCTCTCGCCTTACTTGCTCTCTTCTCATGACTCCTTGCATGTACTCATTGCTCAGTACACATTCGTCTTCCCAGTTACGAACGGTTTTGTCTCCTTTGAGGATTTTGGCCAAGTTTTTACGCCAGGGCTCGCGCTATACGCAAGTTACCGCTACCAAGCCATTCTTCGGATTTCTTGTTTATAGAAGGCGCAAAAATGCCTACAATTGTCGAGCAACTCGATTAGTCCTGGTACGTGACGGGTCATGATGCTAGCATGAACAATCCCCGGGAATACGCCCAGGGAATTGTCCTTGGTCGGAACCCGTCTGTGGAGATTATCGCAAGTTCCATACACGAATGTTTAAATTCCAGCAACCCACTGTTCACAGACCCGCTAGTTCAACCTATTGACGACTTATGGAACTGTCATGATCATCGTGACTTTGGAGGCAACAGGTTATATGAATTATCTGATTCCTGGTAAGCCCTCACGACGCGACATCCCTAGCTCAGAATAGTAATCTCATGTGTCCACAGGTTGTGTGTATCCCAGTCTCGCGTGGCAAGACGTCTAAACTGACCGTAGAACAATAATCGGTTGTTAATATCGAGCTTCCGCCAAATATGCCCCTTGTTAATCTGAGACCAGAATCTGTAGTAAACGGGATTACCGGACGGTCAGCCCTCGAACCCCGTGTACAAGGCCGTGAGACAGGATAACAGTAATTATGCGGTCACTCAGATATCAAAAGAAGGTCTAGGTATCCATACCAGTCGGACTGTATGTTTATTTCTCTCTCTCATATCGATCCAAACCTAATAGCAAGTCGTTTGGAACGATACGGGCGGATATGTACGGGTGGGCAAGAGGTACCCGTGAATTTCGTCAAAGATACTGGTGGGTCTTCCATGTTGTTCTCTTCAGAATACTACCTCGTACTTGGTTGGATAAACCACATCATCGCTTTAACCAATCTTACTCGGTATAACTTACATTTGAGTCTAAGCTAACTGCCTACTTCCTCAAGACGACGAGTTGCGATTTAGTGAACTGGGAAATTACCCCTTGCTCGGAATTTAACAAATTTCATGGTGTTTTTTGTCTCTCGCCACTGGCGTTCCTGCTCGGTATTTCGTTCTCATATCAAGAAAGGTGCATGCATGAGCATGATCGTTCCGCATTTAGCTGTTAGGTTTCGGTGTATCTCGTTCCTCTGGGAATTTTAGAGTCGGAAGCCGGTCATTCGTCATCCTTCCGCTGCACTTCCTTCTATGGAAGGGTCACTGTTATTCCATCTTTCCGTCTATTTAAGTCTATCACAACAGCAAGAAGGTTTTGTATTCAATCTAGATCACCACAACATAGGTATTCCATTCCTGTCAGTCATGTGCGAGCCCAGCCGCCCCGTATTGGTGGATATAGCGAGGATAAATCCAGCGTGTAGATCACGAGCCCTTGCACACAGCTTCACATATGGTTGATGTGCGAGCGACATGACCATGCTCTTCCTTTCCCCCCTCTATCATCCTTGTAAACACCTTCACTGATTTCTAGGTGTATGTCAACAAATAATATCTTCACTGATTCCAAGGACGTCCAGATTGGCGACAATGCTACCGTACAGAGTATCGGCGGCAATGTCACGACGACAAATATATACCACAGCAACAGAGGGGATTTAGTTGATTTGGTGCGTAGACTAGACATATGGCAATTGATCTCGTTCTCATTCTTGCGCCTAGTACGGAAGTAAGTATCGGAAGATCCCTGTCGGCGACATTATAGTGCAAAGGAATGTGTCGAATGAGATAATAGAGGTCACCGTCGAAGCTCTGAATCAAGCTGCCACACCTGGGACATCACAAGCACATTCTCGAGTAACAAAAGTCAGAAAAACTGTGCAGCATGCTGAAATACTAGGACTTCAGGGGAGCTTTACGAGTATAACAGTTGAGCTGGTAGACGGAGATCAAGGAGACTTTGAAATTGTGAGCATGTTTCATGGGCGTCTGGTTTGGCGGTCTGACAAGGCGGCACAGATAACGAAGCATGTGTGTAGAGAGCTCGCGTCTCGGCGGTAAGCCAAAATGTTTTGCTCAGAGACAGTCGGATGACCTGGTTTTAGGTCGCCGGTTTTCCCTCAACTAGTTGGAATGGGATGGTCAGAGCGGCCAACGTGGATCGTGCATGGCAGTAAGAGTTTCCTTTTGGTCTTGTACGTGTGAAGACTGACGATCATGCTGTAGATCTGGTGAACGGGCGGGAGTTTATTGAGCAAGTGTGGGCTGGGGGGATCGGGGTGGTATATTACTACCTTTGGTATACCATAGTGCGTTCAGGATTTCGGCATCCTACATCGGCTGAGAATGTCGTTAGACAACTTCGGTGTATGCTTTGGAGAATGACAAGACTCTGACACTACCTGTGGGTGGTTTCCTTATAGAGCCCGCCGTCTATTAATAGCACCGCAGGTTTCGTTCGAGTGGGGTTTTTGGATGTTCAACCTGAGAACCCACGCCTGGCTCTACGACATTCCCGCCATCTCCATCTCGCCTGCCATCTCCCTCTTCCCACCAAACACCGACCTATCTCCCGAACCACTCAATTATCCACCAGTCCCACTTCGCCAAGAAACACCTCCCCAACTCCAACCCACTGAGATCGTCGCCTTTGTTGAACGCCAACTCAGCGACTTTATGTATGTGATTGCGTCATCGGGGATCACAAGGCACGTCGAGGACCTCTCCGATTTCGCACGGCATGGTCGTTTGACCTTTGGGGCTGTCATCAATCGAAACAACCCCGAAATTCTTGCCCACCTTCCTTCTATCTACCCCCCCCAATGGGACTTTCAGAACATGAGCACCGGTGTTGAAGCTGTATACTCCACCACGGGTGTGTTTACCCGCTCTATCCATCTTTACTTGTGCTGACTTACCTAGTGCCGTGGCTTGTTGACCTCCCCACCAACCATCTTCAGTCCAACCTGGACCTCCACTTCTCCTGGCGCCTTCCAGACCATTTCCACCAGCGCACTGCCTATCTTGCCCAGTCTCTTGCATTTGCTGATCCGCGGCAAGATTTATCAAATAACCTTGGCAAGTGCACTACAGTCGCCTGCCCTCCTCCTACTAAAAACCACTCTTCCTCAGTGTGTGTTACCGACGTTCACTTTTCCCTTCTCGGCACAATTGACAAGGGCCCCCCATCCTCACCTTCTATCTATCTGTTTGTCCCCCCTGTCCCTGTGGAGCAGAGAAGTGGAATATACTATATACAGTATCCCCTTGTCAGCCCAATGTTCTACTGGTCCTTTGACCCAAACGGACGGCAAGTGATTCCCGAGAACGATTGGGAAAAGCACGGGATTCCCAGGCTAAAGGTCCTGTCATGGATTGGCTCGTCATGGGCCCTTGGGACATATCGTGTGGTTCACAACCACCTACAGACAAGGAACTATGAGTTGGATGGTAGACAATACACTCGGGAACGTGGTTATCCTGAGCTGATACATGGTAAGTCACCATTCTTGTTCCCGGATTGCAGTTCACTCTTATTTCAAGTCACTTTTTCTCAAATTCTCAGGTGATCCTCACGATCCAAGCATCTTTGAATTGGAAGAGTCGGATATGCCCAAAGTCACAGACGACTCATATTTGCCACGTGAGTAGTCTCTGGTGTCGGGGAGACGCATCAGATTGTTCTAATTACCTTTCCTACAGATACTACCAACGCTCGGACCATGAAGCACAAGCGATCATATTTATCCGGTATTGTAAAGAACCGCAGAACGAACCCCCGGATCGCCAGGTATATTCAAATCATCACCACCCCGAAGCAATCGTCTAGGAGGTTCATGAAAACTACCCGGGGGTCCAAAACCAGTTCCTCAGCTTCGGCCACTAGAGCGTGGGCCAACAAAGCCAGAAAACAGAGGAAGGCGTGATAGATTGTTGTATTGTAGTGTTTGTCAAACTTCTCGTCTTTGTACACTTTAATTTGGCTGCCACCACGTTGTCCGAGGCCCAGTAATGAATCAGAACGACGCGAAGATAGGGAGTAGTATCACCGCAACAAAGATATATCGACAGTCCTGGTCCCCGACGGCTCTCGGACTTCTTGAATGGATGCATCGCCCGCTGATATATCGATCAACTATCGGCGTGCGCTATCAGTAAAAAAAGAATGAAGCTCACCGTTCATGCCAGTTGGAGATATATCTCTACCACTGTTTCCTGTTTGTGCTTGACAGGCTCGGGCTGAGCACCAGAAAACCACGCATGGTGGAAGTTCAAGCAGTGCAGCTCTCAAGAGAAGCCGCCGGCGCTGACCTGTATTTCCAGCGAAAGCTCGGGACAATTTTCCTCCGCGACATGGTCGTGGTCGATATGGCGGAAAGGAAATGGCTGATTTGAAGAGCACTCGGTTCCGTCGCTGTTCAACCAACGTATCCCAAAGTTTCCTACCTAGTCAAAACCCAGGAGTTGATGGAAAGACCGACTGATTGACACGGGAACATATCTACATCAGTCGAGGGAAGAAGCAACAGCAACAGACCCTTCGCTGAATGAGTTCTACGTAGTCAAGTGGTGTTTGTGGGTAATTTTCGGTCCACTCGTTAGAAAAACCGTGTCTGTTTGGGCACTTGGAGCACATACCGTCGGTTTTGTTCCCGTAGGCCATCGTTGATTCGTCAAGTGCGATATCCTCCTTAGTCGTTTCGCGATTTCTTTGGAAGCTCGTAGTGCATAGCAATAGTTATTGAGTATGTTTATGGAGTTTTCAAACGAGTACACAATGAGGCAAGAATATAACCAAAGTGATCCAAGAGAGGGGAAAACAGACGATACCTTCGCCAATTGTCAACCCCATAGTTTATGTTTGCCGAGCCAGCCCCGTGTCCAAGCTAGCTGCTTTTGAACTCGACGTACTTTTTAGATAGCTGAAGTACTGATAGACCGAGTCTGGAGGTGAGAGCAACAGTAAACGGAGAAGTCAATACCCATCCCAACTGACAGGGAAAAGGTCACCAGAGTCCTTATTGTTGCGTGGTGAATGACAATGAGCTCGGTGCTCGTGCGTGCTTAACCCCGATCGTGCTTCAAGCACTATCTCGATATTTCCTCCACTGAAGCCTCACGAGATGCCAAAAGCAAATACCGTCGAAAGATCATTCAAAAGAACCAATGCTTGTCATTTACAACTGTTCTGGTCGGAGTAAATCAGAGTCTATGTGACCCAAAAACGAGGATCGTTAGCACACCATTGACATCGCTACTGATATGAATGAACACTCCTCATATACTCTCCACTTGAAGCCTCGCGGGGCTCGGAATCTGACTTCACGCCCACTAGTGATGAAGGTAAATTGACTTTAGGCCTGAAGGATTGGGTCATTAATTGTACCGTCCGATTGAACGTTGTTCTAGAATCATTTTCTCGGTGGAAAGACGTTCAAGAAAAGTGGATGATCCACTTATTAGCGGTAGACGTGAAGATCAGCATGAATAAGTGAGAGGGTGAGGGATACGTCTGGCGGCAATGAGTACCCGTTCGGGTGAATTGAGCAACATCGAGTTGCTCACCGTCTTTCCGTAACAACTTTTGGTGCTGATCTAGGGCTCCCTAACCACGTGGGAGAGAGCCCAAGTACGCTTCTTGGAGCCAGGGCGTACCTGGAGTTTCATTAGGTCGCCAAAAATCAGTTATTTAATCCTGATGATGATGGTACGATCGCAGGTTCGGGCGGAGTCTACAATATGAATGGGTCCGAATTTGGAGTCTTCGCGACGCGCGTCGCTTTTATCTTCCTCCCTCCTCGTAGCCTCTCGGTCGTCTCATACACCGACTATTCAGTGTTGGACCAACGCTGGTCCCGTTTACTCGGACATCAGAACGAGACGATTGCTACTATGCCGTTACCAAGCCAGAAGCCCAGCAGGATGTGTTTTTAAAATGTGCAACTGCTATCACCCGGGTGAAAACGTTCTCAAGCCTATTCAGGATTAGTCCCAGCAGAGACTTTAGTGACACCGTCACACAGGGTGAGGTGCTGGTTCGCTGTCCCGAATTTTACGCTTATGATTACATATTGAAGCATCCGCAACGATGAACTCAACAAACCGTTGAGACTTTGTCTTGACCTCTCCGTTTGCCCTTCAGGGCGGAGATGTTCGTGATACGTGCTAGGAGGACGACGATGAACGGTCGGACTTGCCATCAAGCTGATTCGCTTTAGTAGTGAAAAATTCTGGGTATGTTCGTGTCTCTCCGAGATATAGCTTTTGTCTAACAAATCGTGATATTGTTATGGCGCGGTTCATTTCTCGGAAAACACCGATAGTTCAAACACGAGGACGCTTCACTAGAGCCCTATTGCCTCGTACGTGCATCGTCGATATTTTTCACTAGAGGAAGCTCATTGTCGTCTTCCATGTCCTGCTGGATGCAGCTCTGAAAACCTCCAAGGTATTTCCGGATATTCAGACACTCTCAGTCCCAATGCAACCGGAGGTTTGAGCTCACCATCTGTGGGTCATTATCCCAGTACTCTCGTTCATGCTGTGCATCTTTTCTTGAGACGTCTCGTTGGTACTGATTCTTGATTCTGCATTATTGATAGGGTTCCACAAATACTTCTGCTCCTATATCGAAATCTAATTGATGAATTTAAGGCCTCGGAATCCTCAAAACGTTCAATAACGTGTGACGCGGGTTTCGCTCCTCGGGTGATCAGTATGTTGCCGACGTATCGGATCAAGTTGAGAGAGAGGTAGAGTAGAGTAGGGAGGATGGAAGGATGGCCATAATCAACGGTTTGTCAGGTGAGTACGATAGATCTTCCTCGAGGGTTTTTCCCAATTGACATTGCTTAGTCTTTCGGGTTTCGAGAGCGGAGAAAATCCGGAGACGACACGTTGCCGTTAGTAACAATCATCAATTGACAGTCAATGCCTCCAACTGATTCACGCCCGTTATTGCTGGTCTCAAGACCTGCGAGCAATTTGAGGGAGATAGAAGACATGAAAGATAGCCTCAGCGTTTGCGCCGCGGTACCACAAGAATCTGGGGGCAAAAAGAGTTCGATATTTCGGAACTTTGAGTTGGGTTGTGGGATTGACAACGATGCGTCTCACGTCCATCTTGCCTGACCCAGGCAGTCGTTAGTCTGGATATGACGACGAGGTAGGTACAAAAACGCACTGTTAGCAATGACTATCGTGAGGTCGCCACGTCACGTATCCCATTAAACCAGCATTCGGCTCACTCAGATATCGAAGCAAGGTAATGACTACTGCGTTACCAAGTTGGTTAGAATGTGATGCCTCCAAAGTCAGATTCTTGTCCTTGGGATGCGTGACTGGCCTCAGAGTCACCGGACAAAGTCGTGAAGGCGGCTCGTGGAGCGTCACTCTGGTAGTGCGAGAGGCAATACCTTTTTGCGAGGTTAACGTCTCCTAAGCTTCGTATAATAGAACCCGTACTCACCATCGCATCTCAGAGGTATACTATTGTGTCACCTCAAGAATAATCATTCCATCCTCAAGCAGTAGAAGCGTTGTACTTACTGTTGTCTACACTGGTGGTACAACCGCAAGTTCGGGCGGAGTTTGAACGTACGTACTATCAGGGGCCTGTCCCAATCTGTCATCTAATTCTTCACCACGCGCGTCGTTTTTTCTCCCGCCATGTTCAGCACCATCGTCAATGGACACTCTGCAGTTGTGTACTCTAACGATGGACTGAATCATACCTCCTCCAAGCTCAAGTCGCGTCATTCCTCTCTCTGAACAATTACCTCTCCAACCACAACTACAGGATTTTGCTTCACTTGAATGCTGCTGTCTGCACGATCTGGTTCGTCGTATCTTGTATTCTCGCTACACCAAACGTCTTATCATCTCCAGGACGTAACTCGCAATACTACGGATCCTGAATATCCCTCTCAGAGCGATACCCGGCGAGTTTACTCCCGCTACTAGTGGTGCATCAGCTACCTGCCTTAGAAAAGATTGAGATACCGTGCTCGTCAACCAATTTTGTATGCCTTCTGCTCCAGTTTCTCAACTTCTGCCGATCTTTCATGAACGTCAGGTCTACTGTTCTCACATCTGGATTCAATCAATGAATTCATCACCTTATCCGAGCCCTCAAGATTTTGCTGGTCGAGGGCTCTGCATGTCATTCTTGGGCCAGAACGAAACGAGTGCAGGGTCGGTAGAGAGCAAGAACGCTGAGAGGACAGCCCTGAGCGTGAATAAACTATCCCATGCTCCAACAGACGAGTACAGCTTTTTCTCTTCCAGGTTTTTTGCCTAGCTGAATTCGCTTTTAGTCTTCTGGCTCTTGTCGGTAGTAAATTGAAGGATTCATAGAGAAGATACGCTGTCTTTGTTGGAGAGCATCCGGAACCTCCAGCCCATACAAGTCCGTGCTTACCCATCTCGCCAACGGCACGATATGATCATGGATATCGTCAAAGGTCTTATCTTCACGCCGTCTTGTTGTATAGTAGGCCTACCTTCGAACGCGGGGAATCTCGTCTCGTCAGGCTCATAAATGCAAGCGGAAAGCGAACGAAAGTCACCTCCTCGGCGACCTTCTCCTCAATTAGGACCCGCTTTTGGTCAGATCTTGGTGTTGACACCACTTAGTCGCTCCAGCTACCTCGCAGGTTCAATGTCTATTGCTCTCCCTTCCTCAAACTAGCGACGGTGTCTGTAGATCTCGTTCCAGTGACATGGAGCCAAGGTGATTTTCACTGGTACGAGTGCCTACGAAGCTGATGTCTTGAATCGCAGATCCTCTCCTTCCCATCCGGACATTCAAGTTGTTGTCCTTCATCTCGAAACTTGCAGGGGAGATAGCTCAGTAATAGACAGCCAGTTGAGAGGTTAGCACCTCGGGTGTACCGATCATTGTGAGGTTCTCGTTTCCTATTTCCTGCACTCTTGCGCTGAAAATACCTCGTCATAGGTGAATGGACGGAGACCTCGAATATCTACTCATACTGTGTGGTGGCCTACTATCAGGATTTTAGAGTAGAGGCGTTCGTTTGCTTGGGAGGATGACACCGAGAGTGGGAGCTTTCCGTTTGAGGGGCGCGTTGTGACGGGTACCCGTAACCCCAGGTAGGCTACTATCGGTCTAGTGCATGTCGCCGGTTCTGACGGTTAGTTCCAATAGATTCGTGAACGTTGAAATGCCCCGGATGCACCAAGTCTCGGAATAACGGGGGCGTATTCTGAAGTCTCTAGTCTCGTTAGTATTCGGAAGAGGCCACAATGCAGGGGTCGTTTTCAGCTTTCACGAGTGCGAGCTGCGATGGAGTTGGGACAAGCTTTTGTCTGTCTCCGTGTTCGCCTTGGGTGCCACTGGTTTCGTTCGCGGTCGGTAATGTCAACCAGGCGTCTTGTGTGGGTGTATTTTATGTAAGCATCTCTCAATCTTCGAGATTCTGGATATCTTCACTCTCTCGGCGTAGAGACTACGAGAGAGGCAAAACATCACATCACATAGGTCATGAACGTCGAGAATCAAAGCCTATGTTATGAGTGTACCTCTCTTCGGCCATTGGTACGCTTTCCAAAAAAGCAAAATTCTCTTTCTCTTTGAGCTAAATTCCCGTTAACCTAGGGGTGAGTTGAAGTCAATATGCCATGCCTATGGTCTCCGTGCTTCTGGCAGTTTTCATACTGATAGCGCCCCGATCCACATACTCGCTGGTTTTCCTCTTCTACCGGTAAGCGGTTCACCAGTCATCCAGATCTGTTCAATTAGACCAAAATTGGCTGGGCCTCTGGAACTGAAGATGGTTCCTATTGTATTTGATACTCGTAACTCGGGCTGCATAAAACCTTACGAAACTGAAGAATTTTATCAGCGAGGTAGCCTGCACTTCGTGTTCTGAATCGATAGCAGACCTCATCCAACTGACACGCAGGTCATGATCATTGATCTCGAGTCATCAACGTCAAGAGCATGCAGCAATTGACTCAAG
Source organism: Marasmius sp. AFHP31 (assembly GCA_024721195.1). Lineage (NCBI taxonomy): Eukaryota > Fungi > Basidiomycota > Agaricomycetes > Agaricales > Marasmiaceae > Marasmius > Marasmius sp. AFHP31. Next base: position 25,980 of record JANHQD010002176.1, read on the forward strand.
ACCACCGTCTATCGTCGATTTTCGGTACTATCGCCCAGAAATGTCATTATTGACTGGATAACGGTTGCACATTCTGGTTGTATTTCCCCCCCCATCACTCACGTTCCTTCTCGGTATTGTGTTTACAGCAAGACCTATGCAAAAGCGCACGAGGCTTTATTTTCCCGCCACCATTTGGTGAGGTTCGGTATAACGTCCTCCTCCCGAGGATTTCGGCGCTTCGAATGGGTCGTTCGTTGACCCAATGTTGGACTTCCTTCCTCGGAAGTGCACCGTTATCTTGGCTCTAAGTAATAACTCCATTCGGATCGAAGGGTGGTGATCATATCAGCCGTCACAACAGCAAAATACCCCTGTTGTTAAGGACTATCGGGTGAAGTGTTTACATTCTGATTCAGTCAGTCATGCGAGCTTATTGGCATATTGGTGGACATAACGAGTTCTAATGCAGCATGTAGGACACGGGACTTGGCTCCAAGCGTTACATATATGGCTGGTTGCTCGCGGGACGCATAACAGTGTTCTTCCCTTCCCCCCACCATCACAACAACAATCTCCTTGTTTCCCTGTGATCTCGGGTGGATGGCAATCAATAATTTGTTCACGGACGCCAGAGACGTCCAGATCGGCCATAATGCAATCATACAAAATGTGAGCGGCAATTTGACGACGCACATGTATCGCAACAATCGAGGGGATACTATTGATTTAGTACGTGGAGAGTGCATATCAATTATCTCGACTCTGACTCAAGTGTAGTACGGAAGCATTTTCAGAAGGATCCTCGCTGGCGACATCATTGTGCGAAGGGATATATCCAATGAAAACATAGATGTGACCATCGAGCCTCAAAAACTGGGATCTATACCCACAGCATCACAATCACAGTCGAGAGTAATGACTGTCAGGAAATCTGTACAGCACGTTGAGGTAATGGGACTTTCAGGAAAATTTACAGCCGTATCATTTGAACTAGTGGATGGAAATCAAGCGGACTTTGAGACGGTGAGTAGATGGTCAGGGGTGTTGAATTTGGGCTCAGATAAGCCGTTAAAGATATCGGAGCGTGTGTGTCGAGAGCTGGCATCCCGGCGGTATGTCTGATCACCTGGTCTCGAATGGTCTGTTAATCCAGATTCAGGTCGCCGCTGCTCCCCCAATTGGTTGGAATGGCATGTTCAGAGCGGCCAACATGGATCGTGCATGATGGCAAGGCTTCTCAGATAGCAGTTGCACCTGCGGACACTGACAAACCTACTCTAGAATTGGCAAATGGGACGGAAGTTAGTAATCAAGTCTTGGCTGAGAGGAACGGGATTGCGTGGCACTACCTTTGGTATACCCTGGTAGGTCTAGCTTTTTGATGTCCGACCTTGGCTGAGAATGTCTTTAGACCGCATCATTCAATGCTTTGATCGACGACAAGACTCTGGTGATACCCGTGGGTGGTTTATTTGTAGAACTCTCCATCTAATAATAGAACCACAGGTTGTATACGAGTGGGGTTTTTGGATGTTCAACGTCAGAACCCACGTCTGGCAGTATGACATTCCTTCCATCTCCCTCTCCCCCTCCCTCTCCCCCTCCCCCTCCCCACCAAACACCGATCTGTCTCTTGAACCACTCTGCTATCCAACAACCCCACTTCGCCAAGAAACACCTCCCCAACTCGACCCCACCGAAATCGTCGCCTGCATCGAGAACCAGTTCGGCGACTTTTTGCATGTAATTGCGTCATTGGGGCTGATCAGGCACGTTGAAGACCTCTCCAGTTTCGCACGCCATGGTCACTTGACCTTTGGGGCTGTTGTTGACCGAAACAACCCCAAAATTCTCGCCCATCTCCCCACCTCCGCCTCTCCTCAATGGTACTTCCAGAACAGGGGCACCGGCGTTGAAGCCGCCTACTCGTCCTCGGGTCTGTCCATCCAACCAGTCCATCTTCCTTGTGCTGACTTGTGTAGTGCCTTGGCGTGTCGACATCTGTTCTGATGAGCTGGCAATGAACGTGGACTTTCATTTCTCCCTGAATTTCCCAGTTCAGCTCCAGGCCTACCTAGCACAATGTTTGCCATTTGTTGATAGCTGTTATGGTCCACTGAATAACCTCGGCAAGTGTCCCTCTATTCCTTACCGCCTCCACTGATATCTATTCCCTTCAGTGTTTATCACCGAAATTCGATGTTCCCTTGTCGGCACCATATACAAGAGCCACACATCCTCGATGCCAGTGTATCTCTTTGTCCCACCTATCCCTATGATGTGCAGCAATGGGGTGTATTTCGTTCACTATCCCCTTACTGATCCTCTGTTCTACTGGTCCTTCGACCCAAATGGAGAACACGCAATATCCGAGGAAGATTGGGAGACAAACGGGATTCCTAGGCTAGGGGTTCGGTTTTGGATTGGCTCATCCTGGGATTTTGTGGACTACTTTGCAATAAATCAGCTCCTGCAAGAAAGAAACTATCATCAGAATGGTAGACAATATGCATGGGAACGTGGCTATCCCGCCTTGATACCAGGTGAGTCGCAGGTCTGGTTTTTGTTTCAGATTCTTTTTTCATCTGGTTATTCATTGAATTTCAGGCGATTCGTTCAAAGCGAGAGTTCGCAACTCAGAACGTAGGTTTTCAAAGACATCAGAAACTCCGGCTACTCATGCCACCTCATAGCCATGCGAAAATTAAAGACCCGGATTCTGAGGTCCTCACGGAAGATTTCCAGAGTATTTAGGCGAGTGACTCGAAGATCTAAAGCCGGCTACATACCGTCGGAGGACGCACCACCCACACTGTAAACTCGGAAGAACGGACAAATGTAGCTCCTAGTTTGTATCCAATTCAATCTGATTCAGCCACGTTGTCGCGAGTGTTATTACCTGACCACACTATATTGACACATGTTGACTGTATGCGAGTGATTCGAAACCTCAACTTCGAATATCACTACAAAAGTATAACCCTCAAAAAGCGAGTCTCCGCTCGAACAATGACACTCGAGCGGCAGTAACGAATCATTTGAGGTGCAGAGGTGCGCTGAGGATAAGGTTCAGAGAAACCAATTCATTAGCTAGATTATAGTCCTAGAGCCTCAAAAGTTTTGACACACCATTGTCGACGCTGTGTTTTCCCATTTGCCTCTCCTGTATTATATCATAGGCTGGGATAGTAAACGATGCGGAGCTTGCCTCGCGTCCAAGTCACCCACCCGAAGATTCATCGTCAAATGTAAGGATTATCACCTGGTAATCGAATGCCTCACGGAATCGGGAGGATAGAGCCTACTTGCCGCTGTTTTGGGGCTTTGGCTAATAGCCCACGAGCCACGATATAACATGACAGCAGTGACCGTTCAACTGGGAATGCCCACCGACCATAGTAACCCAATTTTGGCATATTGTAGGTTCCTTACCAACGGTAGATGCTGGTATTTGAACCGAATAAACGACCAAGGGGAATTATGGACAGGAAATGTACCTTGATTACTGAGCCTCCAAGCCTTTTCGAATCTAGGACCACATTCTTGTCGTAGTAACCAGTGTGAGTCGACGTAGCTCACCAGTACAATACGCCCTAGAGCGTTGATCGCCGTCGCGATCCCCGATGCCCCTGCTATACCCACACTGACTTTCGACTATAGAGCTCAGCAAGAACGGTATACAAAGTATGCAAGTAAGTATTTGGGTCCTTTGTCCTAATACATGACATTCACTTCTCAAATCAACATGTGGAAGACAAGTCGACACGGAGAGGGAGGAGGAGGAGTAGGAGTATATTACACGGCATGGTCCACGTACTGAACACCGGTTCCGGGGTGTATCCTAGTGTACAAGCAGTTACATACACCTTCAACCCCAGGACGGTACTCCCAGTGCAAGGACGAGCTCACGACACACGAAAGCTTCATGAATCATATCAGCCTTGAGTGTAGCGAATATTGATGGTGATGAGAGTACGTGTAGCACACAAAAGAGGTTGTACACTCACCTTCCCGCCGGACGATAGAGGACAATATTGGAACAATTGTTGACCGAGTATATTTGCTCGTTACGCAACACGCATAACCAAGGTATCCAAGGTCACGAATCTTCAACATCCGCCGCCCGGAATCTCCCTCGTAACTATCCATGTCGATCCTCGTACCCACTACCAGAGCGAAAACGAAGGGAGCGAGAGGGAGGAAGAAGATAGGGACAAGCGAATCACATCCTCTTCTATCCTAGCGGTGGTAGGCTACACTGAACTTTTTATTGGAGTTACTCCGCAGTCGACAAATGGCCAGCCGAAGACGCATCCCCGTGCAAGCGACGTTTCCTGGGATCGTAGAGCATAGGAAGATCGGTCGGTGACGCTGAGTACACCAAGCCGTTGGGGGCATAAGCCTTGACCGTTAATGCTGGCTTCATCGCGAGTACTCAATTGTCGAACCCCGAGTGATTTCCCGGCAATGAATATCGGACACGGGGCGTTGGGCTAGTGAATCATATTGTTGGGGGTTCGGAGCCCAAGAATGGCGGAAGGTGAATGAGGTAAGTGATCAATAACGCTCTACGAGTTCGAACTGGGAGGTATTCGGGCAGGTCACCTCATCTAGATGCCTACAACTTGGATAGATTGATGTGACCGGTCGTTCTGACGGTTTGCATTGGAGTCCAGCATGTTCTGTTTCTTCCTTAGCTCTGGAAAGCAATGACAAGACTATGAGCAAACCTATGGTCAGGTTGCCTGTACTCAGCCCAGGTACCCTCGATCTTTGGGACCCCGAGATACAGAGAGAATGTCCCATTTTCCCTCGTTCGTTTATGGTCGGTGGGTTCTTTGTGCTACTGAAGTTTCGGGAAAGACCAAGCGATGAGGCGAAATTCGATGTTAGAAGGAGTACGTATATCCCTAATGGTTCTGCCCGTTGGTTTTTATCAATATCTTGGTGCAGCCTTATAGGTACCTGACCAGACGAGAGGATAAGCGAAGCGCCTCGAGCCTCGAGATAGAGATAGACCACCTTCAGCGGTTGATGATCCTGTTTAGCCCGTGGATACAGCTGATTTCGGAACTTCCATCAGGTCGGATTCTGAGTCCAAAGCACCGTCGTTCATCTAAAGAACCGATTGATCATGTCTATCGGTCAGATCGCGAGGATGAAGGCGAAAACCAAGAGTGGTGGGGAAGTATTACGGATTGAAAGGGATAATCCGTGAAAGAGTCAAACCTGTCCCCAACGTCACGTATTTGAACGATTCCGATCCAGTAAGTAACTCCAAACCGGTCCGATTTTTGTTATAGCGGGAGGCTGATGAGAGCCGGGGGGGAGCGTGCCGCGGAAGGACGGTCTAATATGGTCAAATGTCTATTGTTCGCAAGAAATCTGGTTTTGAGTCAATCAGAATCTACTTAGTCAATGTACCAGGGATTGACAGCGTACCTGGCGGTATTGGTACTCCTTATACATTGTCCGGTCGAAACATTACCGGCGCCAAGCGTGGCGGTGGCTCTCTCTCTCTCGATATGCAGCCCTCATACACGATAGGAATGCTGAGGTAGATGGCGCGCGGACCGGGAATGTATACTCTTGAAACAATGACAGGGCTTGACATCGTCCGTCTGGACCGCTCCTGCTCTTGTTTGGACTCTCTATCAGCTCAGTAGCAAGCATTTTCGCACTGTATTCCCCAGCAAAACACTACTGTGTACTTCACAAGTTCAACACGACGTCCGTGAATCTGGGGTGAGACGGGTGCAGAGTATCGACGAAATAAGCCGGCTGAATCTCGTTGAATCCAGCCAGGAGATAATGAGCCATACAAAGAGGAAATAGCAGGAACGTGGGATGGGGAATTGAGCTCCGCCGTTCAAGTTCTGATCATGAAGTCGTTCCGAGAGATGGATGTTATAGCATCATGATTATTGATAGCCTGTATCTGCAATCAAGCGAGATGGTCGTAGTTAGAATGAGCCAGGACACGCCTAGAATACCATGTGTACCCTTGGGAGCCAGTGGATTATCACTGGAGGGGATGGTGATGGTTGTCGTCGTCATATGACTGAACGTTGGTATCATCATTGTTCAAGCGGAGTTCTAATTGGCACAGATCAGGCACCTCTTCCCAATTCAGAGCCTTCGCGGCGCATTGTTTTCCTCTTCCTCCCACCATGCTCCGCACGTCGACGCCGTCTCTAGACACTCAAATATAATATTCAAACTCGTCTTGTTGCCTCCTCAACATAGCTTCCTCGTCAATGCTTATCTGCGAAAACTATCCAATCGTTACAATACGGCTGCAGAAGGAATAGTCAAACCGCTTTGGGCTATCTAGTGCGTTCGGTGTATCTTTGATTTTTCACGGATTTGTGTTCTAATTGCTTCTTGTACTGCTTAGACGAAACACATATAATTTGACTTATAGAACTCAAAGCGGTTCCAGCCACTTGTACGCTCACACATGATCTTGTTGGTAATAGGCACAACGATCCTTTGAAAGGCGCTTAGGAGGCTGAAAAACGGACATCTCCAGTTACACTGTATGCTCTTTCCTTTGCTTGAAACTCCTATACTAATTCCTCGCTGATAACAGTCTGCGAAGCGGTACTTCTCCTGCATCGAGGCCTATCTTAACAATTGCTTGGGCTCGGGATTTGCGGCCCACGTTTACAAAAGAGTGGAATGAAAGACATTGAGAACGGTGTATAGACTGTGAACGATGGTGGACCATCTCGTGCATCAGGCAAGCATGCTACCCTCTTTCACTCCCCTTCACTCAGCTGAGATTTATAGTCTCCTCGGTTTCTTGATTTCACGTGCACTCAGTTAAGAAGAAACCTCGCACGAGACAACGCCTAGACATCCGAGGCGCATCCCCACCTGTCACCGATTTCATTCGGGATGGCTATCTACGACGTTTCCTTGTCCCCCTCAAATCACTCGCGTCCGTAATCCTCGCCGCGTTGAACTAGCGGTGTCTCGAATCAATCACGATTCGCTCAAGTCCACGAGCAATATCGTCAAAATGTTGATGTACATTCGTATGGTTCTCACGTACTGTCTTTGTGATTGTATTCATTGATGTATATTCAGCTGCAGGATGGCCAACGCCTTCCATTGTGCTTGGGTAGTGTCGGGGCTCACTTGGACACCTATACCTTGTTCCATTTAGGTATTGTAGGACGTCGAAATACAATCAAAGCTCCTCAACTTACACGGATGCGTCGGGTCACGTCAGGGCTATGAAGTCCTGACTCGTGCTATACGCAAGTTACAGGTACCAAACTATTCTTCAGATTCCTTGTCGATAAATAGAAGGCGCAAAACACCTACAATTCCTGAGCGACTCGATTAGTCCTGGTACGCGAGGGTTCATGAACGATGCCCCGGAATACCCCTAAGATCGTCCTTGGTCAGTACCCGCCTGTGGGGATTATCACAAGTTCCAGACACAAACATTCAATTCGATTCGCAGACCTACCCATTTCTACCTTTCAACAACTTACGATGTTGCCCAGTTGTGACGATGATCGTGATTCCCGAGGCCACGGGTTATGTAGGTCCCATCATTTCGGCACGGTAGGCCCTCTTGGCGCGAATCCCTAGCTCGGAATAATATTCTCATTTGTCCACAGGTGGTGTGTGTATCCCAGTCTCGCATGGCAAGACATCCAAACCGACCTTAGGACAATAACCGGTTGTTAATATCAAGCTTCCGTTATGTGTGCCCCTTGTTAATCTCAGATCAGAATCGGTAGTAAACGAGATTACCGGACGGTCAACCATCAAACTGTGTACAAGGCTGTGAGACGGAACAGAGGAAACTATACGGTCACCCAGAGATCGGGAGAAGGTGTAGGTCAAGATTCCAATTAGACTGTAAGTTTGTCTCTCTCACATCGGTCCAATCCAATTAACAAGTCGTTTAGGAGGGTACAGGCGGATATGTATGGGATGAGGGGCGCCCATGAATTTTGTTAATGATACTGGTGGGGTCCATGTCGTTCTCTTCGGAGCACCACCTTGTATTTGAACGGATAAAGCACACCGCCACGACCAAGCTCGAGCTCGCTCTGCTCTCCGCCAACCACCTACTTCGTGTCCAGAGAGCGAAATATGATTGGGTGGAGTGGAACCCAACGACGTTCATACATTTTTTCCCCTTTCCAGATATAGACGCTCCTGCTTGGTATTTCGTAACCATATCCAGTAAGACGCATGCATATGCACATCTCTCTGCCTTCAGCAAGGTTTCAGTATATTTCGTTCTCTCTGAAGATTTCAGAGCCAGAAGCCGGTCATTCGTCACCCTTCCGCTGGGCTCCCTTGTGCGGAAGGGTCACCGTCATTCCACCTTTCCGTCTATTTAAGTCCACCACAACAGCAAGAAGGTTTTGTATTCAATCTATATCACTACAGCATAGGCATTCCAGTCCTGTCAGTCATGTGTGAGCCCGGCCGCCTCGCCGTATTGGTGGATATAGCGAGGATGAATGCAGCGTGTAGATCACGAGCCCTTGCACACAGCTTCACATATGGTCGATGTGCGAGCGACATGACCATGCTCTCTATTTCCCCCCTCTATCATCCTTGTAAACACCTTCACTGATTTCAAGGTGAATGTCAATGAACAATGTCCTTGCCGACGCCAAAGACGTCCAGATCGGCGACCATGCTACCATACAGAGTATCGGTGGCAATGCAACAACGAATATATACCACAGTAACAGAGGGGATTTGGTTGATCTGGTGCGTAGACTAGACATATGGCGATTACTTTTGCTCTGATTCTTGTGCCTAGTATGGAAGTGTGTACCGGAAGATCCCTATGGGCGACATTATAGTGCAAAGGATTGTGTCCAATGAGATAATAGAGGTCACCCTCGAAGCTCTAAATCAAGGAACCACACCTGGGACATCACAGGCACACCCTCGGGTAACGAAAGTCAGAAAAACCGTGCAGCATGCTGAAGTACTGGGACTTCAGGGGAGTTTCACGAGTATAACGGTTGAGCTGGTAGACGGGGCTCAAGGAGACTTTAAAAATGTGAGCATGTTTCATGGGAGTCTGGTTTGGTGGTCTGACAAGGCGGCACAGATAACAAAGCATGTGTGTAGAGAGCTCACGTCTCGGCGGTACGCCAAAATGTTTTGCTCAGAGACAGTCGGATGACTTGGTTTTAGGTCGCCACTATTCCCTCAACTGGTTGGAATAGGGTTGTCAGAGCAGCCAACGTGGATTGTGCATGACAGTAAGAGTTTTCCTTTGGTTTAGTACATATGGAAACTGACGATCATGCTGTAGATCTGGCGAATGGGCAGGATTTTCTTGAACAAGTGTGGGCTAGGGGGATCGGGGTGGTATGCTACTACCTTTGGTATACAAAGGTATGTTCAGTGTCTTGGCATCCACGATTGGCTGAGAATGTCTCTAGAGCACCTCGAGGTTTGCTTTGCGTGCAGACAAGACTCTGACACTACCTGTGGGTGATTTCCTTATAGAACTCGCCATCTATTAATAGCACCACAGGTTTTTGCCAAGTGGGGCTTTTGGATGTTCAACCTGAGAACCCACGCCTGGCTTTACGACATTCCCACCATCTCCCTCTCCCCACCAAACACCGACCTGTCTTTTGAGCCACTCTGCTATTCACCAATCCCACTTCGCCAAGAAACACCTCCCCAACTCCAACCCATCGAGATCATCGCCTTTGTCGAGAATCAACTCGGCGACTTTTTGCATGTGATTGCATCATCGGGGGAGACGAGGCACGTCGAGGACCTCTCCGATTTCGCACGGCATGGTCGTTTGACCTTTGGGGCTGTCATCGACCGAAACAACCCCAAAATTCTCGCCCACCTTCCCTCAACCTACCCCCCTCAATGGTACTTTGAGAACAAGAGTGGCAGTGTTGAAGCTGTTTACTCCACCAGGGGTGTGTTTACCCGCTCTATCCATTGTCTTTGTGCTGACTTACCTAGTGCCGTGGCGTGTTGACCTCCCCACCAACCATCTTCAGTCCAACCTGAACCTCCACTTCTTCTGGCATCTTCCGGACTATATCCACCAGTGCATGGCCTACCTTGCCCAGTCTCTCCCATTTGCTGACCTGTCGCAAGATGTATCAAATAACCTTGGCAAGTGCGCCACAGTCGCCTGCCCTCCTTCTACTAAAAACCACTTCTCCTCAGTGTGCGTTTCCGAGGTTCGCTTTTCCCTTGTCGGCACAATTGACAAGGGCCCCCCATCTTCACCTTCTATCTATCTGTTTGTCCCCCCTCTCCCTGTGGAGCAGAGAAGCGGAATATATTTCATGCGGTATCCCCCTGTCAGCCCACTGTTCTACTGGTCCTTTGACCCAAACGGACGGCAAGTGATTCCCGAGAACGATTGGGAAAAGCACGGGATTCCCAGGCTAAAGGTCCTGTCATGGATTGGCTCATCATGGGCCCTTGGGACATATCTTGCGGTTTACAACCACCTACAGACAAGGAACTATGAGTTGGATGGTAGACAATACACTCGGGAACGTGGTTATCCTGAGCTGATACATGGTAAGTCACCATTCTTGTTCCCGGATTGCAGTTCACTCTTATTTCAAGTCACTTTTTCTCAAATTCTCAGGCGATCCTCACGATCGAAGGTTCTTTGAGTTGGAAGAGTGGGATATGCCCAAAGTTACAGACGACTCATATTCACCATGTGAGTAGTCTCTGGTGTCAGGGAGACGCATCAGATTGTTCTAATTATCTTTCCTACAGATACTACAAACGCTCGGACCATGAACCACAAGCGATCATATTTATCCGGTATTGTCAAGAACCGCAGAACGAACCCCCGGATCGCCAGGTATATTCAAATCATCACCACCCGGAGGCAATCGTCTAGGAGGTTCATGAAAACCACCCGGGGGTCCAAAACCAGTTCCTCAGCTTCGGCCACTAGAGCGTGGGCCAACAAAGCCAGAAAATAGAGGAAGACGTGATTGATTATCGTATTGTAGTGTTTGTTCAACTTCTCGTTTTTATACACTCTGATTTGACCGCCACCATGTCGTCCGAGTCCCAGTAATGAATCAGAAAGACGCGAAAGTAGGGAACAGTATCACCTCAACAAAGATAGATCGACAGTCCTGGTCCCCGACCACTCTCGGACTTCTTGAATGAATGCATAGCCCACTGATACATTGATCGACTATCGGCGTGCGCTGTCAGTAAAAAAAAGGGATAAAGCTCACCGTTCACGCCAGGTCGAGATATATCTCTACCACTGTTTATCGTTTGAGCTTGACAGGCTCGGGCTGAGCACCAGCAAACTACGACTGGTGAAAGCAGCGCAGCTTTCAAGAGAAGTTGCCGGCGCTGACCGGTCTTTCCAGCGAAAGCTCGAGACAACTTTTCTCCGCGACATGGTCGTGGTCGAGATGGTGGAAGGGAGATATCTGGTATGAGGAACACTGATTGGTCCCGTCGTTCGACTAACGTATGCTGAAGCGCCAGTTAACAGAAAGAACAACTGAGTGACACGGAAATTTACCTACATCGATTAAGGGAAGAATCAACAGCGACAGAGCTTTTACTGCATGAGTTCAATGTAGTCAAGTGGCGCTCAAGGGGGAAATCTTTCGTCCACTCGTCAAAAAGGCCATGTCTGTTTGGGCACTTGGAGCACATACCATAGTATTTGTTCCCGTCGGCCATTGTTGATTTGTCGAGTATGATATTCTCTTTGGACTTTCCGCGCTTTTTTTGGACGTTCATAATGCATGGCGATAGTTATTGAGTATGTTTGTGTGGCTCTCCTGCAAGTACATGACGAGGCAACTTAACATAAACAAAGTGATCCGAGAGAGGAGAGAATAGACAATACCTTCGCCAACTGTCAACCCTATAGTTTACGTTTCCCAAGCCAGCCCCGTGCCCAGACCTCAAGCCAGTGGTTTTCAGAGTTAGAGTGGTCTCGACGTGTCTTTCAGATAGCTGAAGTACTGATAGGCTGAGCCTGGAGAGCAAGGGTAAACAGAGAAGTGAATATTCGTGCTCACGGATTGATTGACAATGGAAAGGTCACCAGAAGCCTTAGCGTTGCGCGGTAGATGACAACGAGTGCGGTACTAGTGCGTTCTCAAACCCAACGTTATTCGAGCACCATCTCGATTTTCTTCTAAAAACTCGCGAAAGGCCAAAAGGAAATACCGTCTGGAGGTGATTCAAAATGACCAAGGCTTGTCATTTACAACTATTCTGGTCGGAGTAAATAAGAGTATATGGGGACCACAGGACGAGGATCATTAGCACACCTTTGACATCGCTACTGGTATGAACGAACACCCCTCACGTATTCTCCACTTGAAGCCCCACGGGTCTGACTCGAAACCTGCCCTCACGCCTACTGGCAATGAGGGTAGCTCGACTTCAAGCCTGGAGGATCAGGTCATCAATTGTAACGTCCGATTGAGAATTGTTCTTGAATCATTTTCTCGGTGGAAAGACGTTCAAGAAAAGTGGATGATCCACTTATTAGCGGTAGACGTGAAGATCAGCATGAAAAAGTGAGAGGGTGAGGGATACGTCTGGCGGCAATGAGTACCCGTTCGGGTGAATTGAGCAACATCGAGTTGCTCACCGTCTTTCCGTAACAACTTTTGGTGCTGATCTAGGGCTTTAAACCACGTGGGAGAGAGCCCAAGTACGCTTCTTGAAGCCAGGGCATACCTAGAGTTTCATTAGGTCGCCAAAAATCAGTTATTTAATCCTGATGATGATGGTACAATCGCAGGTTCGGGCGGAGTCTACAATATGAATGGGTCCGAATTTGGAATCTTCGCGACGCGCGTCGCTTTTATCTTCCTCCCACCTCGTAGCCTCTCGGTCGTCTCATACACCGACTATTCAGTGTTGGACCAACGCTGGTCCCGTTTACTCGAACATCAGAACGAGCTGATTGCTACTATGCCGTTACCAAGCCAGAAGCCCAGCAGGATGTGTTTTTGAGATGTGCAACTGCTATCACCCGGGTGAACACGTTTTCAAGCCTATTCAGGATTAGTCCCGGCAGAGACTTTAGTGACACCGTTACATAGAGTGAGGTGCTGGTTCGCTGTCCCGAATTTTACGCTTATGATTACATATTGAAGCATCCGCAACGATGAACTCAACAAACCGTTGAGACTTTGTCTTGACCTCTCCATTTGCCCTTCAGGGCGGAGATGTTCGTGATACGTATTAAAAGGACAACGGTGAACGGTCGGACTTGATGTCAAGCTGATTCGCTTTTGTAGTGAAAAAGGTCCGAGATATAGCTTTTGTCTAACAAATCGTGATATTGTTATGGCGTGATTCATTTCTCGGAAAACACCAATATTTCAAACACGAGGACGCTTCACTAGAGCCCTACTGCCTCGTACGTGTATCATCAATGTTTTTCACCAAAGGAAGCTCATCATCGTCTTCTATGTGCTGCTTGATGCAGCTCTCTATACTCTGAATACTGAAAACCTCCAATATGTATCTGGACACTCAGACACCTCACTGGCTCACCGTATTTGGGATTTTCCTGGTACTCTCAATCGTTTTGTGCGTATTGTTGGTACTAAATCCTGGGTTTGTAATGCCAATAGGATCCCATGAATACTTCTGCTCCTATATCGAAATCTAACCAATGAATTCAAGGCCCTGGAGTCCTCAAAACATTCAATAACGTGTAATGTGGGCTTCGCTCCTCGATTTATCAGAATGCTGTCGACGTATCAGATCAGGTTCAGAGAGAGGTAGAGTAGTAAGGAGGATGGAAGGATGGTGGTGGTCAAAGAATTGTCAGGTGAGTACGGTGCATCTTCCTGGAGGGTTTTTTCCAGCTGACGCTGCTGAGTCCTCCGATTTCGAGAGGGGAGAAAATTCGGAGACGACGCGTCGCCCTGAACAGCAATCATTAATTGACACCCGATGCCTTCAACTCATTCACGCCCGTTATTGCCGGTCTCAAAATCTATGTGACGTGGCGACCTCACGATGGTCAATGCTAACCGTGCGTTTTTGACTCTACCTCGTCATCATTTTCAGACTAACGACTCCCTGAGTCCTTCACACGCGATCTGAGGGAACTCTCTCTTACGTCATAAGCAAGGGAAAATGGACGCGAGGCGCTACCTTGTCCACACCTCAACACAGAAATTTGGAGCATCGAACCCTTTTTGCCTCAGATCTTCGTGGTACCCACCAGAAAAACTGCACTCACTTTATGATCAAACATGAGCGATTATACGGTTCGTGAGCGAATATGAGCAGGCGGGCTAAATATGAGCGCTCCCGAACATGCGGGCTGTGCATGAGCGCTTGTGACCGGCCGTGAGGCTCTGGCCGGTTTGTAAGCGCTCATAAGTGCCTCTGAGTCTCACAGCCACCTTATGAGTGCTCAGAATCGGCTGTGAGGTTCATAGTCGCACATGAGTGCACATGAACAAATAATCTTTTTTTTTCTCCACGAGGTAGGGTACAAGATTCTTACTATTGGTACTAGTACAAACAACATGGACTAACTTTTTTTTACTAGGACTGTGCAGAAATTACAGTAAGACTCGGCGCAAGCAACTGCCGCACGCCAGGACGTGCACCCTGAGGGAACGTGATCAACTGAGGTCCGTGCACAACCGACGTCATGGTGAAGCCATCGGGCTGGAAGCACGGCGCCGGGTGCACGGACCACCCTCCAGGTCTATAAATACCTGGCGGTTTCGCCAACTTCATCCCCATCTCCTTCCCCATCCCCTTCCCCTTCCCCATCCCCTTCTCTATACTCACCTCCATCCCCAGACCCATACTACTCGCTTACTAATGTCTCCGGTCACTCCC
>JANHQD010002176.1:40831-70165 GCA_024721195.1 Marasmius sp. AFHP31
GCACCGTAGTTGACACTCGTACGACAACCAAAACTTTTCTTCTTCCATTAGCTCTGCTTGTTCCTTCTCAATCCCGGGAAGCAAGTATCCATCCCGAGTGAAGTGTACTTGCACCGCTTCTCGTAATTCCTCCTGCTTTGGTGTTAACGGAGCCTTGGGGCTGACGATAAACTCTTTTGGCGGAAGTGTTGGTTCACAAACTGGAGTCGGCATGGCTCAGAAGATATCTGTGCTGATGCAGCTCGTCTTCAGGAGTAAAGAGAATGAAATGACTTGGAGGCGAACACGGTCCTGGGAGATCATTCTGTGTCGAACGTGACGGTGTCTGGGTAAATGTTTGGCGCCAAGTCTGGCGATGAGGCGTCGAACGATAATAGTAGATGAAGATTAGATTAGATGAGATTGATCTGTATTTGCAGCGTGTTTACTTGAAAAATTAAAATACACTAGGGCTGCTCAATTCTCAGCTCGTCCCGACTCGTCGTCGGTATAGAAACAGCTGGATTGTAGATACCTGAAGTTTGAACCGCACAAATGTACGTTCAGTCTTGGAGCCAGCCATTCGAGCTGAGGATTGTTCTTGGGCTGTTGCGATCCAGATTTTGCGCGATGACGAGACTGGACCATTTGCAGCAAGCTAGCAATTTTTAGCATAGACTTGCTAATAAAAGCCTAGAGGTTACAAAGCGTTGGGAGGATTGATCGTTCAGCTTGAGGCCTGAGGCCAGGTGTGGGGTCTACATACACCTTTGATCAGTTTCGGGCCGGTGAAACGACTGGCCTCGAGTCTACGAAAAACCCGAATTCTTCGACGTTGTAATTAAGCCGCTTTTATACAGTATTATTATACACACATTCCCTGGTACTATACAGTCCAGCAACTACAGCATATATCAAGTCCGCAGGAGTCCCATGTCTAGCTTTCTTCTGCACCAATAGTAGAGATGTACTTCTCGATGTTCTCTTCAGCCGTGCCTGTCCAGCTGGTGCCCTCCATCTCGCAGGCCTTCCACGACGGCGATGCCCTCGTCGCAGCGAGAATCTCTGCAATCACGTCGTTATTGAGAGCCAAGGTTCTTCTGCCACCAGACGATGCGGATCCGTGTTGAGGAGGAATCGAAAGTGGCGTGGGAACCTGGTGCTGCGAGGGTTTTTCCTTGGGAGCGTCTTTCTGAAACCCACCTTTCCCGTCCTGCAACCCGTCGGTTACAATCCAGTCTTGGTAATCAACTTGGTCGGGAATGTCCGACTGCGTTGGTTCAAACGGGTGGAACCCGCGCACCCGCATCTCTTGAATGATGAACAGACTGGGGAAAGGTGCATAACGTTCGTTTATGTCAAGCCCGATGGCTTTCATATGGAAGGGCCGAAGCGACGGCTCGTTAGAGTAGTTCACAAGGACGAATTTTTTTGTCTGTAAATGTTGCGGGCCACTTGACTCGAAGTGGAGGATCGAAAACTCACCTCGGGGATGTACCGTATGAAAAAATGATAGTGATTAAATAAGTTGTGGTGGGAGCGACACATTAATACACCATTGCGTGGTTCATGTTCTACAGATTTCACGCTTGGGGGGATGTAACCATTTTCCTTGACTGTGTTCCACTGCGGCCCACCCACGTTAGGTACGCGGCTGGAATGGATTTCCTCTTCGAATCCGACTTACAGTTTCAAATTTTCAGGCTCTGATTTCATGATGATGTGGCAGCGCTGCAGTGCTTTTCGTGCGGCCGCTCCACACACGATACATCGAGGGGCTCCGTGGAATGTGTCTCGTTTATCGATACTGGTATTGAATGCCGTGGACGTTGAAGTCTGTGACACCGACACCGACCGTTCGTCCCATTCGTATCCTGAGGGTGGACGATCTTTTCGCAGAGGAAGCAGGAACATTGGAAGTTGCGGCATGGTAGATTTGTGGAGAGAGAGTTGCGTGACATATCGCGACAAGTGGTTATAAAGAAATATCACGCCCTTGAGACACCATCCCAGCACCAGAAAAACTGCACTCACTTTATGATCAAACATGAGCGATTATACGGTTCGTGAGCGAATATGAGCAGGCGGGCTAAATATGAGCGCTCCCGAACATGCGGGCTGTGCATGAGCGCTTGTGACCGGCCGTGAGGCTCTGGCCGGTTTGTAAGCGCTCATAAGCGCCTCTGAGTCTCACAGCCACCTTATGAGTGCTCAGAATCGGCTGTGAGGTTCATAGTCGCACATGAGTGCACATGAACAAATAATCTTTTTTTTTCTCCACGAGGTAGGGTACAAGATTCTTACTATTGGTACTAGTACAAACAACATGGACTAACTTTTTTTTACTAGGACTGTGCAGAAATTACAGTAAGACTCGGCGCAAGCAACTGCCGCACGCCAGGACGTGCACCCTGAGGGAACGTGATCAACTGAGGTCCGTGCACAACCGACGTCATGGTGAAGCCATCGGGCTGGAAGCACGGCGCCGGGTGCACGGACCACCCTCCAGGTCTATAAATACCTGGCGGTTTCGCCAACTTCATCCCCATCTCCTTCCCCATCCCCTTCCCCTTCCCCATCCCCTTCTCTATACTCACCTCCATCCCCAGACCCATACTACTCGCTTACTAATGTCTCCGGTCACTCCCCCAAGTGGATACTACCGCACTCAAGGTATATTCTAGCTTTCGTATCCTGAAACATACCACTAATACACATTTAGTAGCCGATGCCGTATGACAACAGTGCCTGGTGGCGACTACCATCTACCCAACATGGTGACAGTCTTCGATAGGTAGTTGGATTTAGCTTATTAGAAACAATGTATCACGTCTAATACTCATTGTATTCCGAGAAACATTCTGTGTCGACTAGAGTAGTTGGTCCGTCTCCGATGAATTGAGGGTTTTTTTTTCGCTCTTTCCTAACATGATCATGATTGAATATGAGATATATTGAGTTCATGAACATACGGAAACATTGAAATGCTCGTAAGCGCTGTGAGCCTCGCAGGGCTTATGAGTGCTCATGAAAAACGAGGTGTGCTGTGAGCGCTCATGAGCAGCGCCAAGGTTCACAGTGCTTATGACCGCTCACGAGCGATTGGGGCGTTCATGAGCAATCAGAATCTTGTGACATTTGTTCTGGTGCCATGGGGCAACAACTTTAGGCTATCTTTCACGGCTTTAATCAATTTCACGTCTTCTATCCCCATCAAATCGCTCGCATCCGCGACTCTAGCAGCATTAACTAACCTGCGACTCGCTCGAATATGTAAAAAGGTAATGGTAACCGCATTACCAACTCGGTTGAAACTCGATGTCTTAAAACTCAGATTCTCGTCCTAAGAATACGTAAGTAGACTCAGAGTCACCGAACAAAGTTGTGAAGCCGGCTCAGAGAGCATCACCCCGGTAGTGCGAGAGGCAACACCCTTTTGCGAGGTTAACGTCCACTAAACCTTATATTTCAAAATTTGTACTCACTGTCGCATCTTAGAAATATAATAACGGATCGCCTCGAGAACATTCATTCCCCTCGTCAGGTAGTAGAGGTCTGTGAGTGGAATGTACAAGACTTTTCGTCCGTTCATAAGGTTTGCTCACATCCTATCTGTTCTGACGGTAGGGTTCAACGTACATTCAGGACTACCGATCCCGTTCGTCGCACTTGGGATTGCCAGGGCTTATCTGGATACCTAAAACTCGTCCATCCAGGTATCATCGTGTAAGTTCAGGACGTCGGGATACAAACAAAACCTCTCAACTTCCACAAGTGAATTCCGAGGCAGAAATAAAACCTCGAGTCAGACCCGTTGATCCTTTCGTTCGCGAGCTAGCACAATGGCCTGAAGCCTTTTGCTCGTCTAACAAGCAAGCTAAGTATCGCTTACTAGCACCGCTCGCTTCCCACCTTCCTTACTCCTCTTTACTTCTGATTCCTTTCATCATCCCCACTCCACACAGATCACTCCTCCGAGCCTTGAAGATTGTTATCTCCTTCGACCAGTATGGTGAGGTTTTCACATCGAGGGTGTGATGTCTTGACTCACGCTCGGGTAACATGCTACCTTTCTCTATCGATGAACACCTACGACGCCTGTATACTGTCTCCGGCATGCGAGATCTGATCAGGTCGACACGGATGATCACTCTTTCGATCGATCTGGAATTTCTGCCGTAAAGATATCATTGCAATTTGGCGACAAGTTGCCACATCAGTATACAGAGTTTTTGATGCACCGCATCCGTAATCGCAGCGAGTGCTGCCCATGTAACTGGTAACGCTCTCCACAATGCCGGCGAGTTGAACATGCCGAGCACCGCTTACTTATCACAAAGTACAAGAAAAAACTGTTGGGACGGCGATTGAAACGGGAGAAGGAGGTACCGGGGAAGGGATGAACGAGGTCACGCGGTTACTTGGAGTTTGTGAGAGAAAGCCTATGTTTACTTTCCGAGTATACTGCCATACCTTGGCAAAACTTGTCTCTCGATTTAAGACTCACAAAAATCAGTGCGGTGGTGGACAGTCAAGGGCAGTGACCAGGTCTTCTAGGTCTGTCACTGCAACTCTGCAACCATTGACCAACTTCCTTAATTCTCATACTCTCACTCAAAGTGCGCACTGTCACCTTGACCTATATCGCTTGATGAAGATCATTTTACTGATTTTGTTCATGATCTCGACTTATATTTCTCCCATATGACCCGCTCTCCTGCCCGGTACGTTGTTCACGGCAAGACATATGCATACAGCAGGGCACGAGCCTTCATTTTCCCAACTTCAGCTGTCGAGCTTCGGTGTAAGTCAGGTCTCCCAAGGGTTTGGAGGTCGATTTGATGCTGAACTTTCTTCTCCGGAAGCGCACCGTTATCTTGGTTCCAAACTGCCCCTCCATTCAGGTTGAAGGGTAGCGCCCATATCAGCCGCCACAACAGCAAGATGTCATAGTATGTTATGAACTACCATGTATAGTGTATACATTTTGATTCGGCGGTAAGTCACGTGAGAGCTCATGGGTGTTGCATTGATGGAAAAGATGGAGTCCTATACAGCAGTAGGACACGAGGCTTGGTACCCAGCCTCACATATACGGCTGGCATGCAAGGGATGTACCGGTGCTTCTCTCTTCCCCCCATCATCACAACCAGCAATCTCCTCATTTCCCTTCAATTCCGGGCGGATGACGACGAACAATATCTTCACTGATGCCAGAGATATCCAGCTGGGTAATAATGCAACTATACAAACCGTGAGCGGCAATTTGACAACGAATACATATCACAATGATCGAGGGGACACGGTCGAATTGGTGCGTGGAGGCCGTATATTGATTACTGGTGTTCTGATATGAGCATAGTATGGAGATACCTTCAGAAAGATACTCATGGGCGACATTATTGTGCGGAAGGATGTATCATCGCAGGTCCTAGAAGTGACGGTGGAACCTAGACATCGAGGATCTGAACGTGGAACGTCGCAACAGTCCACAGTGATGAGAGTCAGGAAAACAATGAAGCATGTTGAGGTCATGGGACTTCCGGGAGCTTTTACGAGTATAACAGTTGAGCCGTTGGACGGGACTCAAGAAGACCTTGGAATTGTAAGTACACTTTATAAGAGTTTGGCTTGGTAGTTGATGATTGATGAGGTGTTGCAGATATCAGAGCGTGTATGTAGAGAGTTGGCATCTCAGCGGTATGTCCAGATTCCTGTCCATGGAGTGGTCTTCTAACCTAGTTTCAGGTCCGCACTGTTCCCCCAACTGGTCGGAATAGGCCAGTCCAAGCGGCCGATGTGGATTGTGCACGATGGTAAGTCTTTGATTAGTGGTTGTACTTGCAAACACTGACCACAATCATGTTGAAGAACTGGCAAACGGGACGGAATTCACCAAGAAAATATGGGATGAAAGGGTTGGAGTTGTGTATTACTACCTTTGGTATACACATGTACGTCCGGCTTTTTGGCCTCCAATGTTGGCTGACACTGCCTTTAGTGGGATACGTATATTGCTTTGCGCGAAGACAAGACCCTGGCAATACCAGTGGGTGATCTATTTATAGAACTCGCCCTCTAACAGTAGTCTAACAGGTTTCGGTCGAGTCGGGTTTTTGGATGTTCAACCTTAAAACCCACACCTGGCAATATGATATTCCTGCCATCTCCCTCTCCCCACCAAACACCGACCCATCTCTTGAACCACTCCATTATCCACCAACCCCACTTCGCCAAGAAACACCTCCCCGACTCAACCCCACTGGAATCGTTACCTTTGTCGAGAACCAGTTCGGCGACTTTTTGCATGTGATTGCATCAATGGGGCAGATCAGGCACGTTAAAGACCTCTCCAGTTTCGCACGACATGGTCATTTGACCTTTGGGGCTGTTGTCAACCAAAACAACCCCAAAATCCTTGCCCACCTCGCCCCTAAAACCTCCCCTCAATGGTATCTTCGGAGCCACAGCACTGGTATTAAGGCCATTTACTCCACATTGGGTCTGTCCATCACTCAGTCCGTCTTCCTCGCACTGACCTGTGTAGTACCATCTCATTTCAATTTCTGTTCTGACGAGCCGGCGATGAATGTGGACCTTGATTTCTCCTTGTCCTTTCCAGACCCACTTCAACAGTGTACTGCCTACCTGGCCCAATGTTTACCCATTATCAATCATTCCCATGATCTACAAAATGACCTTGGTAAGTGTGCCTCTATTCCTTACCATCCCCCACTCATATCTATTTTGATCAGTGTTTATCACCGATGTTTCATTTTCCCTTGTCGGCACATCCACAAGAGGCACACCCTCAACCTCAGTGTATCTCTTTGTCCCACCTATCCCTGTAAAGCATAGTAATGGGATGTATTCCGTATGCTATCCCCTTACCGGCCCTCTTTTCTACTGGTCCTTCGACCCAAACGGAAAACATGTGATATCCGAGAAGGACTGGGAGACACATGGGATTCCCAGGCTTGAGGTTCGGTTTAGGATTGGCTCATTCTGGGGTGGGGTGGATTACTGGACAGTTGAAGAGCATCTGAAAGGAAAAAATTGTAATTGGGATGGTAGACAATATGCACGGCAACATTGCTATCCTGTGTTGGCTTTGGGTAAGTTGCAGTCCTTGCCTTCGTATCAGAGCTCTTCCATCATCCCTTTATTGATGAGATTTTAGGTGATCCTTTCCGGAAGGCTCGGATCTTCAGATTCACTCAGAAGGTCTCCAGGGTAATCAAACAAATTGGTCGAAGGTTGGAAAGGTCCCATGGCAATGACTGATGTAGCATCGACACGGAACACCCGGAAAGGCAGAAAAATGTGTGGTTTCGAGTTTGTATTTGACTTATCCTACAGCCATACCATTCTCTAGCGTTGCTCCCTGACCATGGTTTCTATACTTCACTGTTAGAATGGAGGTTATTGCTCCGAGCACTGTACAATCCATTTCCCGTTCATACTCTGCTTCGAGTGTCCCCTCGCACAAG
This sequence comes from Marasmius sp. AFHP31, assembly GCA_024721195.1. Lineage (NCBI taxonomy): Eukaryota > Fungi > Basidiomycota > Agaricomycetes > Agaricales > Marasmiaceae > Marasmius > Marasmius sp. AFHP31. The sequence continues at coordinate 48,301 of JANHQD010002176.1, forward strand.
GGAACAGTCCCTGGAAATTCACGTGAGGGACTCATCTGGAGCGATATTCCCTTCTGATTGTACGTTGAATATTCTGGAGGCAGTGGCTTGAAAGATGGTCATCTTTTGGTCCAGGAGCCTCAAGTTTCACTACACGCCGCCATAAAAGTAGGCATATCCCCCCTAAGCCGAGCTCAATCTGCCCGAGACCGAGGTGACAATTTTTCAGAGGAAGGTTACGTTGAGAGATACGCATGAGATGAGGCACAATCATACAACGTACCGTAACCGAGGTCCCGCTCGTTCTGCCCCAAATATCGAGTGCCACCGTTTGTTGTTCAGATAGTACATATACTAGTCGGGCCCATCTAAAAACTGACCTCCAGCTCTCAGTGAGGGGAAGGATCTGAGACAAACCTTACCTTCAGTCTGAGTCAGCTACCGAAGCGTTCCACCCGCCGGTAGAATACGTCGAACATGAGCATCACCACCTATAATTGAACGCGCCATTGAACGAAGGAGGACTTATCTCGCCTCAAGAAGATGGCATAACCAACCCGAATACCCATGAATCATGATCGTAGTAATAATTGTTTGATGTGACGCGGTCCTACGACCTACCCACTTGAGCAAAAGTTCCGGATACCGGTCATTTGAACCCATCAACCTTGAGTATTGAAAGCCGTTGGGCTGGTATTGTAAACACCAATCAATTATATTGCACCTTATTGAATGGTTTCTTGTAACGACCAAGAGTTCCGGGAATGTACTAGATTATAGGCCGAATGCTGAAAAATCACATCCCGAATAAACCTACAATCGTGGTGTCAACGTAGTTTTGGAATGGTGAACGTGAGCAATCGAGATATTTAGCGGTGGGGAAGAGGCGGTGTAGCCCACAACCGACATATGTCCCCATAGGTAATACTTCGGCGTGTGCATTCTGCTTTTGTCAGTGGCAATTTTATGCCTTGACATCTGAAGAAAAGGCACCATAATTGACCCAGGTGAGCCGCGTCGGATGGGTCATGAGAGTACTGTTTTACATGGAGTTCACGACTGGCTACATACCTCGGATTGAGTAACAATTCGGTGAATTTGTGGCTCGAAGTCCTGCATAACTTCTGAAATTCTCTCGGGTGGGGACTACGAGAAACCTCCGCCTGTCTTTTGAGCGCCTTCAAAGGCGAGTACCTGGGCTGAACGTTTTACAATGGTATCCCGGCTATGTACGATCAACTCACGATCGAGAATCACACCGTGCCTTTCACAGTATGAACGTAAGCATTCGAGATCTTCGGTGGTGACAGAGAGGCATTGTAACTCACGGCTGATATATATTTTTGGGGCTGTTTCTTCGACAGTAGCACTTTCATAGTCTACATCGTAGGGCTGAAGTCGTCGGAAGGAGAGAATCCACTAACCACTGAGATGACCCGCGCTGTGTGGGTTCTAGGAGAAAAAATCGGATTTCAGTGGCCACTCTTGTATAGGGAGTTCATGGCCGACAACAAACCTCGGTTTGGTCAAGATCTCGACAAATTTGCTTTAGAGAAACAATCCCGCAGCTACGGAGGAAAATCTCAAGCACAATTGACGATTCACAACAAGTGAATCAATATGCTCGAGCGGGACAGCTTAACAGGGCTGTGCGCAAGCATCCTAGGTTTGTGTAAACGACGTTTAGATCGCTTTGACGTGCTTACTGGAAAGACATAGAAATAGCTCTAGGAACATCCGAGCACCAAAACGCACCATAGGATGTTTCTGGACATGAAGAGTCGTTAACGACAAGCCCTCACTCTGCTGTCCCCTATTTGACTGTAGTATCGAGATCCATCAGCCACACGTATGTTGTCGATGAATCCAAAAAAAATATTATCGTAATTCATCTTCCGCTGCTTCTCGGTTCTTCCCTATCAGTATTGAGAAAATTTCTATAATTGATTAGTAGCCGGCTACACGTCGATCTAATCTGAAATTCATGGGATATTTTGAGTGTACGTCAAGCCCAAATCACATATGCCATCAACAATTTCTCACTCCAGCCAAGTCGTATGTTATTTCGTACAGTCAAGGGCAAACATACTGAGCGATTGCCCGTGGATCCGCAACGTACAACCACCAGGATCCGCAAAGGTTGGTGGCATTAGAGAGTTTGCGCACGAGCCATCAGAGCCATCAATCGCACGTTGTCGTTGCGCTGAGCCATCGAGGTCATTTGCTCGAGTTCACCCCGTGCTACAAAATGAGCTCATATGAAGCTCCCATATACTTCGTAGGTCCAGTATATATTCAGATCTCAATTTGTCCACTCTCCATGCGCTTGAAGATGAAGAAATACGGGCAACGAAAGGGAGGGGTGCGGGCACAACCAGCAGAAAACTACTGTGGGGCCGATGGCTGTGCGCAAGAAAAAGTTACCATTAATGGTTCTGATGGCTCGTGCGCAAACTCTCTATTGAGCCTCGAGCGTAGATAAAAGTGTATTGGAACGGAATTCTAACATCGCCGCTCGATAAGGATATTCCCAGGGTGAGAGGTCACGCTTTCCGATCGTTGAGTTTATTGTTGATTGATATTGGCAAGCTAGCGGTTCATGCAAAAGGTTTGTTCCTCGGGATGTCGTCCACAAATGAGGGATATTACTTCCCTGCACCTCTGTTGAGCATTGACTTTTGGGTCCGACTCAGAAACGATCTTTGAATCCTTGTTGGCTTGTCCTCGACTATTAATCGCGAGGCGTTCAGTTAGCCACTATATCAGGGCACCATACATACCAGCAACCAAAGTCAGCTCATCGTGGGCAAGTTTAGGCGGAGTTTGTACGTACTATCAGCCTGACCCAATTTGTCATCTGATTCTTCACGGCGCGTCGTTTTTTCTCCTCCCACCATGTTCGGCACCGTCGTCAGCGGACACTCTGCAGTCGTATGGTCTAACAATGGACTGGATCGTTCCTCCTCCTAGTCTAAGTCGCGCCATTCCTCTCTCTGGACAGCTACCTCTTCAACCACAACTACAGGAGTTTGCTTCATTTGAATGCAGCCGTCTGGACGATCTGGTGCGTTGTATCTTTTATTCTCGCTATACCAAACGTCTTATTCTTTTCAAAATGAGCTCGCATATTGCGGACTCTGAATACTCCTTTGAGCGATACCTGGCGATTTCACTCCCGCTACTAGTGGTGCACCAGCTACCTGTAACGAATTGGCTTAGAAAAGATTGAGATACCGTCCCCGCCAACCGTGCTGTATGTCTTCTGCTCTGGCTTCTCGACTTCTGCTAATCCTTCATGAACGTCACGGTTGACTTCTCTCACATCTGGATCTAATCAATGAACTCATCACCTCATCCGAGTCCTCAAGATCATGCTGGTCGAGGATTCTGTATGTCATTGTTGTGCAGGTGAAGAGTAGGAAGGCTGGGAGGACAGCCCTGAGTGTGAATAAACTATCCCATGCTCCAACAGGCGAGTACAGCTTTTTTTCTTCCAGGTTTTTTGCCTAGCTGAATACGCTTTTAGTCTTCTGGCTTCCGTCGATAGTAAATTGAAGGATTCATAGAGAAGATACGCTGTCTTTGTTGGAGAGCATCCGGAACCTCCAGCCCATACAAGTCCGTGCTTACCCATCTCGCCAACGGCACGATATGATGATGGATATCGTCAAAGGTCTTATCCTTACGCCGTCTTGTTGTATAGTAGGCCTACCTTCGAACGCGGGGAATCTTGTCTCGTCAGGCTCATAAATGCAAGCGGAAAGCGAACGAAAGTCACCTCCTCGGCGACCTTCTCCTCAGTTAGGACCCGCTTTTGGTCAGATCTTGGTGTTGACACCACTTAGTCGCTCCAGCTACCTCGCAGGTTCAATGTCTAATGCTCTCCCCTCCTCAAACTAGTGACGGTGTCTGTAGATCTCGTTCCAGCCAAGGTGATTTTCACTACTACGAGTGTCTACGAAGCTGATGTCTTGAGTCGCAGATCCTCTCCTTCCCATCCGGACGTTCAAGTTGTTGTCCTTCATCTCGAAACTTGCAGGGGAAATGGCTCAATAATAGACAGCCAGTTGAGAGGTTAGCACCTCGGGTGTACCGATCATCGTGAGGTTCTCGTTTCCTATTTCCTGCACTCTTGCGCTGAAAATACCTCGTCATAGGTGAATGGACGGAGACCTCGAATATCTACTCATACTATGTGTTGGCCAACTATCATAGCAGAGGCGTTCGTTTGCTTGGGAGGATGACACCAAGAGTGGGAGCTTTCCGTTTGAGCTTTCCGTTTGAAGGGCGCGTTGTGACAGGTACCCGTAACCCTAGGTATGCTAATTAGTAATATCGCTCTAGTGCATGTCGCCGGTTCTGACGGTTTTGTTCCAATAGATATGTGAACGTTGAAATGCCCCGGATGCACCGAGTCTCGGAATAATGGGGGCGTATCCTGAAGCCTCTAATCTCGTTAGTATTCGGTAGAGGCCACAATGCAGGGATCGTTTTCAGCTTTCACGAGTGCGAGCTGCGATGGAGTTGGGACAAGCCTTTGTCTGTCTCCGTGTTTATTTCGTTCGCCTTGGGTGCCACTGGTTTTGTTCGCGGTCGGTAATGTCAACCAGGCGTCTTGTGTGGGTGTATTTCATGTAAGCATCTCTCAATCTTCGAGATTCTGGATATCTTCACTCTCTCGTGTGGAGACTACGAGAGATCTCCGTCCGGCCATTTGAACTTCTCCGATGGCAAAACGTCACATTAAATAGGTCATGAACGTCGAGAATCAAAGCCTATGTTATGAGTGTACCTCTTCTTCGGCCGTTGGTACGCTTTCCATAAAAACAAATTTCTCTTTCTCTTTGAGCTAAATTCCCGTTGACTTAGGGATGGGATGAAATTAAATATGCCATGCCTAAGGTCTCCGTGCTTCTGGCAGTTTTAATACTGATAGCACCCCGATCCACATACTCGCTGGTTTTCCTCTTCTACCGGTAAGCGGTTCGCCAGTCATCCAGATCTGTTCAATTAGACCAAAATTGGCTGGGCCTCTGGAACTGAAGATGGTTCCTATCGTATTTGATACTCGTAACTCGGGCTGCATAAAACCTTACGAAACTGAAGAATTTATCGGCGAGGTAGCCTGCACTTCGTGTTCTGAATTGATAGCAGACCTCATCCAACTGACACGCAGGTCATGATCATTGATCTCAAGTCATCAACGTCAAGAGCATGCAGCAATTGACTCAAGACCACCGTCTATCGTCGATTTTCGGTACTATCGCCCAGAAATGTCATTATTGACTGGATAACGGTTGCACATTCTGGTTGTATTTCTCCCCCCATCACTCACGTGCCTTGTCGGTATTTTATTTACAGCAAGACATATGCAAAAGCGCACGAGGCTTTATTTTCCCGCCTTCAGGTGGTGAGGTTCGGTAGAACGTCCTCCTTCCGAGGATTTCAGCGCTTCGAATGGGTCGTTCGTTGACCCGATGTTGGAATGCCTTCCTCGAATATCGCTGCATCAGCTCTCTGGAGGCTCAATAAAATCCATAAGAAACCGGCTATAACTATCAATGAGCTCAGGATGGATCATCGGCTTCTTGTTTTTGTGCTTGTAGCCTATGAGAGGTACCTCTCGGGATTTTGGTGCGTGTGTACAGCTCAGGGCTCAGGCTTGAAACTAATACCAGGAATATTTATACACAGATTATCCCCTCAGCACAAGGAAACTATCGGAATGTGCGAGCTAAAGCCTTGGGTCAGCCAGGAGGACGATTTCTGACATGCGAAGGACACTGGTGATGCTCACAATTGATGATCACTCCCAATGAACCTCTGCCAGCAGCCTACCCAGTAGTTCAAATCTTTACCTCTTGTCGATTGCTTGCTCATGTCGCTCATCTGGTACCTCGTTCCAGTCTCGGCATACCAAGAATAGTGAATTATGAGCACCTCAAGACCTCAAGGCCTCAGAGGCAAGTTACAACCTCACAACCTTGCAACCTTGATCCTCCGCCTCAGTGTCTTGGTCTCTCCTGAGTCCTACACGATATTGCGACAGGTTTTCAAGACCTTATTACGCTTTCCTGGACCCTGGAAACTTCAGAAATCGAACCTGCCGTGCACTGCCTTGGTCTTGGCCGGCTATCTGATGATCGGGACTGGGAAACTTCCCTCATTGCGAGGTACGTTTATTCATTTTTTTAAAATTTATCTTCGAGAAACGACACCTGAACTCGCTCATTCTCTGGCACTCAGGCCACGCATTGCCATCAACCAATTTTTGGAGCCTTTTTACCGTCACGTCACTGCCTTCACCTGCGACTCGGCTTTTTGTTCTCAAATGAAGGTACATTTACAATGCCCTCTTTTTGTTATGACTTGGTTGACCAAAACTCCTGGTATAGATCCTAACAACACATATAGTCCGAGCACTTAGATTTGAGGATTTTGTTTGCACGGCGGTGACCTTGACACGCAAGACATCCTTATTGTATTTTATAGTCGTGACTTGTAGCTACTTTCATCCTTTGACTTTGAGTAATAATTAGTATGTTTACAAGCATCAAATCACTTAATGAAGCCTGAACATTTCAATGGGCACACCGAGATATACTCTCAACGGCTGCAAAGTTTGAACCAGGTTTTGCCGAAGACATATAGAAACATATGGTCGAAATTGTGTAGAAACCCATCTTGAGGTTATCAGTGTCCCGAATCTGTCCAATACACTTGATGAGAGCCAGAGTTTGTTATGAAGGATGTGTGAGTGACTGGATTCTAGGTAACTCAGGGACATAAGCCAGACCACTGAAACCAATGTTTGACTCGACTGTTTAACAGAATGGTTGTTACGACCGTTTCAATGAATCTCGATAAAATGTGGGAGACGGGTACCTACGTATAGATTGTCGCCGCATAGTTCTTTTCGTGGAATTCTTCGATGTGGTATGTAGGGAAAATAAAAGGAGGTGACTGAGAACGCCGAATACTCCCAACCACCCCATCTTTCAGCCAGCAGCAACCTCAGTTCGGTCTAGTGTGGAATGCAAAGCCATAGTTCAATTGTTCTCAATGTATTCAACTATATACAGGCCATACATATGGGTAATACTTGAAGAACAAACGATAATTGAACAAATTCTACATACTCGCAAGAGCACGTACCATGAAAAGTCTGTGATTACAGACATCAAACAGATACCTGAAGCGACATTACGCGCATAACGAGACCTGAAACAAGGAATCAGATGTTTGACTGCCCAGTATAGGCTAAAATCCACCTACCTGACGTATGTATGCCTGCCCGTGCCCTGGAAGTCTTCACAACCGCGAGAGCAAGCTGCAAGGGACTAGTGGCAAATTTCCCTAGAAATGAGCATGTCAGAAGAGAATTCTGTGGTCCCAGCTATCCAGGTTAAACGAGAATTGGATACTATGCCGTGTGGTGTTGCAACGCTAATGGACGTCGTAAGTAGAAGGGATAATCTATACACAAAAGTGCGGGTGCAACTAACACTTCTACGAGTCCGGAGAATGCTAGGAATGTGTCAGCTTGACAAAGGTTACGCCCTGCTAAAGATGGACAGAACAATAGGTAACTCCGTCGGTTATGACTTGGAGACTGGTTAGTTCAGCGGGAAAAGGTAAAGTAAAGAAACAAGACGACGGTTCAAAATACGATCTTCGACGGACAAAACACCTCTCGACGGGCGATACGACTAGACCTCTCGATGGATCTTATACGACAACGACAGACGACAAGACCACTTCGACGGGCCAAATGATACGACAACGAAACGAGGACGACGATACGACTTAGACGATTCAAACAATCAACTATGCGATTCAAAACTTTCTATTCTCGACGATTCACGGAACTTGTTACAGAAACCGGGCAATGCTCTAGATAGGATACAAAGCTGCTTTAAATGCTAATGCGTGTGGGCAGATGTTCCGAACTTTCCTACTAATGTGGGTAGTACTTGCTGAGGAATCTACATACTTCCTACGTCCTTATATACTCGTCCAACAAACTCTCGTACCAATTACATATCTGCCTGTTTATTCTATGTTTCCGTAGGAAAGTTGCCCGAAGAGGTAAAATCCTGCCCCGTCGACCAATATTTCCTCCTAATCTAGGCTGTCGGGCCTATTGATTGCGTGCTCAAGAGCTATAGTTCCGCTGACTCGTTCTGACTCAGACCGTCGGGACTATCTACACAATCCCAATTCTCTCATTGGCTCTAACAATTTTCTTGCTCAGTCATCCTACTTTCCGGAACTACATAGTTCCCTAGTGCTCTTTCTACTCACTCATTCTCCTAGGGCTATACCGACCTAGACCTTCACCGCCGTAGTCAACCTCTTTGTTCAACGCTCGCTATGCTTACGCTGCACTTCTGGGATGAAGCTCCCGACGGGCAATGGCCCGTAGTCAAACTAGTTCAGGAGTTCTACAAAGGTGCGTCATGATCGACACTTTTACATTCCTGAAAAGCCTAATAGTCTAACTTCTATTCTATAGAGATCTACCCTGCTCACCCCAACGGTGTAATGGCAGGCGACCTCCCATATCATCGACTCTGGCGTTTAGCTACACTCAGTTCTACGGTTATCTCGCCCGACGGTTTCATGGCATTGCTCCTTCAACACTTTATCCTGGCCAGACACACTTGCCCGGCGGCCGTCTTCTTCTTATTCCAGAGTGATCCTGCTCAGGCTTTTCTCTTCGAACCAACCGCTCTTTCGGAAGAGTCCTATAATGAACTTACTAGAATTACCCCCTTAGTCGAGAAGTATGCTCATAGTATAATGCGAGTAGGATTCCTTAGCACGGTTATGGCTCAGCTGCCCGAGTATTCTAAGGCCTGGTGTAACGAAGTTTTCCTAGAGGCTGTGGAAGAGTCATTCGTACCCTTTACTGGTAGACACCACTTTTTCAATGTACTAGACTAGTTCTTAATGCAGAAAGCCTTCAGTCTCATGAAGACCCGTCGGTCAAAGGCTTAGTCCATCGATAAGATCTCTTACTCTTACTTCTTGCTGCCGGTGTAAAATTTACCTATCGGTCTTCTTCGTCCAGTACTTTCATCATACTATGGACACTCCTCGTATCCTGTCTTGCTTTCGGACCGTCTATGAAGGTGTGTCTTATAGACTATCAATAGTCCTCCACTAATCTCTTCTCAAGAGATCCATCCTCCTTTCGAAAAGGCTATTATCCGCCCGATGGGTCTCTCTCATCGTGCTAAACAACTCGACGAACTTTGCACTGGAAATCGAGAGGCTTATTTCGCCTTGTTCCTTCAGTTCTACATTCTTTGTAGCCAAGAAGACCCCTTCCTACGCAACACTGCTATGCGTCTCGATCCTATACAAGATTTCCTATACCTTGCTCCCCAAACCGACGAATCCACCTTTTGCAACATACTCGACGCTCAGATAGGACCATATGCTCAGGCCATCGCAGAGATTGGAGTCCTCTCCGTTTCTACTGCTCTTATTCCTGGTGCTCCAAGAGCTTGGGTGGATGCTGTCTTCAACACCATTCCCGTGCTTACTCCTCGTGAAGCAGTTCCAGTCCGGATGTTCTTCTTTAACCCTGCTGACGCTATTGAACGTATGACTAGACCTTATACTTCCCCGCCGTCGGAGACTGCTAGCAGCCCGAACTTATCAGGTCTCGAACTTAGTCCTTATGATGCTTCTATTAACTTTAGCAACAAATCCTTCTAAGTAGCGTTCCCTATACTAGATAGACGTTGTACACCCCGTCGGTCAATTCTATTTACCGTTGCTAGGCTTGGTAACTCTAGATAGGCCGTCGGGCATGTTTTACCACGTCTAAGTCTCTTTTCTCAAGCTCTCCTAGTGTACTGGTTATACCGTCAGACAAACTTGTACCTATTAAGTCCTAAGTTTGACTCCCGCCGGTGCATTTTGTACTCTCTTAGCCTTAAAATGTATGCTTTTTATTGCGTATATGTTTTAAAGCGCAATAACGCTGTTATCTTTGTATTGCTTAGCCGCAGCTTATGCCGGATTCAAGCGTAGCTGGGAGCCCTTTGAGCACCTCATCATCTAGAACAAAAATAATACTACCACATACCTGCTCACAGTGTACCCCATCCTCAATGAACCTTGCAGGCTGTATATCCCAACAGCCGCTCGACCTAAATCATCGTGAGCAACTCTCCTTGAGCTACAAATACGAATGTTAGTATTAGGAGCCCATTTTGTTCTGGATAGGTAGGTAGCTGATTTGCACTACATCGGGAGCGAGGTGGCGGAGGCTCGGATGAAAGCCGTGATAGGTACCAACAATGTTGCTTGTTTGGCTGGTTTTTCAGGTTTTTTGAGGTGGGGCATGCGGGAGGAGAAGAATACTATCAAGAGGTAGAGAGGGAATGAATGCACGAGTGCGTTGTCACATGTGTTGAGGTTGATGAGGTGGTTGGAAGGAAAGGGTTGTGACAGGTGCGTGGCAACCTCATTTCTGAGGAGGGCCTCAAGGGTGGGTTTCTCACGTACAAGAAACCCCCCCTCTAAGCCTACCTCACCCTGTGACAGCCATGCCTAAGGTGACGGGAGCAATAAAAACCAATAAGAGAGCATGAGTTATAGTACATTATCAAAAAACAGAGTTGAATGTCCGAGTCCAATCTGTCATGAAGTGCTGCTTTTCGCCTATCTTTTCCTTTCTTAGCGCCCACTCCCCTTTCAGCGCCTGTTTGTCACTTTGACACCTACCAGATACCCGGTTCCCCTCTCGTCATCATTCCCATCATTCCCTTCCTCATCCTTGTTCTTTCACATTGTCTTCACAACCCATCTTATCCATTGTTTCCTTTGTTCTCCTTGTTCTGGACTCGTTCTTATTCCATACCTGGACTACTATTGTTCTTCCCTTGTTCCCTATTATCTTCCTTTATTCCCGTGCAACTCATATTCCAGTATATAAGCTAGGCAGTTTACACCTGGTCCCTCATCTTGACCTCTTATCATTGGGACCAGGTGAGTAGCTAACTTCGTTTCTCTTTACCTTCAATATATCTAACTTGTCATTGGGACCAGTTCCTTTATCTGCCCTTGCTATCTGCTCGCTGTCTCCGCCATCTCTGCTGTTGTCTCCGCTAGTCAACTTCTGCCGCCGTCGCCTCTGTATCCGAAGCCTTAGTGTCTAGCGCTTTAGGACACAATCATCAAGGTAAGTATGCCATATCACCCAACCAACTTGGAAAATCATGGGCTTTTGGAAGTGAGGTCAATCACAGCATCGAGTTTCCGCTTTGCCAGTGTGACTGGAGCTGCATGGCTCAGAGTCACAGCCATAGCAAACTGGTTCGAGTAGTAGATTGCTGCCCGAGTTGGGCATTTGCACCCTGTGCTACAAAAATGCCTGGCTTGCAGGCATGACCACAAAAGTGTTCTCATCAGTGTGTCAGTAGGATTTCCTCCAAGTTGAAAAACTCTGGTCTGTACCCTGCCTGCCACTGCGAGCCCACAATTCATGTTCTGTTACAGGGATTATATTGTGCTTATATTGTCATTGTGAGGTTCACAAGGGAATATAAACACAATGTAAACCCCGTAATTGGATATAAAGCTCTGGTTGACCCCGAGATGACCACCTCTACCGAGTCTCCCGTTGACAATGATTATGTGATGACAGTGGCCACCGAGACGACGTGAGTTACTTTGCGTTGACCTGTTATCATGACACGGGACGCAAGGTCCAATGAACATGACCCGCATGTTCGGTGAAGGAACGTGCCGTTGAACATGATGCGAACATGGAATGAGCATGAACAAAGGGGATTATTAGGCAGCAATAATCCCCTTTGTTCTTGCCCATTCCATGCTTGCGCCATGTTCATGCCATGTTCAACGGCACATTCATTCACGGAACATGATGCGCAAGTTCGCCGGTACTTGCGTCCTGTGTGAAGGAAAGCTTATACAATGGTGTGGTGCAAGCGAGGTGACGAAGATTGTTTCCTGGGCCCCACTCTCGACTACAGGCACAAATGGCCAGGATACCAATGGAGAGACCATCACAGGCATCATTGGCGGGATCGTATCGCTCCTTCTGTTGATTCTCGTTATCCTGCTTCTCCGCCGTTGGTGACGAGCGAAAAAGGCTGCTCAAGGTCCACCTGAATACCGGCAGGGTGTGATAGTCGAGCCCGAAACTGAGACGAATCCGGTATACAATGATACCAAGGACTTTGGGTATGGGTGGAATGAGAAAGCTGTGGGCTTTGGGAAGCATTCTAGGTAGGTAGCGCTTTCAAGCTAGCTCATGTGTGTGTATAGGATGGATTGAGTACTGGGTGAACTCATATAATACAAGGATGCTGGACGTTCAGAGGACTTAGCAACAAGGACTGGGAACGATATACGTGCAACGTATTGCATTGTTCTTTCATGTTACCGCACACGTGCGTTTCTACTTTGACATCGTGAGACGTCATCCCAAGAGTTTTATCAGGCGAGTTCTGGTATCACAAATCACACAGGTCATCTCGGAAATTCTGGTCTGGTGTCAATCAAACCGTTTTGTTGGGGACAAAGGAGACCACTTGCGATGGAGGTATCATCAATCATTTCTAGATGTGCAACACGAGTAAGATGTACATGAATGGTTCTAGAAGTTTGCTCACTTTTGAGAATGATAATGACCTTCTTATTGTCCTTCAATCTCTTTCCACCCTGGTACTTACCTGCATTGACGATGCGTCGGCTCAAATCTGTGTGACTATCACCTATCATGGGAAAATCATGTGCTGAATGTAGCTCTCCACGATTAGCTCATCTGAATCGACCGAGATCAGGATTGCCATATATATTTGGGGGTCTAACAGGTATATAACCAATGGATTGAGCTTGGGCATTCCTTCAGACATAGAAATCAGTACATGAACAGATATTTGTGTCTCGTCAAATCATTCTGTGGAGCGGTTTGACTATGGTGTGGATGTCTAACACGGACTGTGAAAGGTGATAGTCCAGTCAAGTCCTAAAGATAAAGCTACTAGTGATATGCTGTAACGTATTCCGGAGGGGCGTCCTCTGCAGCCTCCAACACTTTGACCCTCTACCCTCATCACACGGAACTCCGCCTGAAGAACAGAGAACTGTGCCTCAAGTACCGAGTTAGTTCAACCTGGGGACATAACCGCTTGCGCTAGCTCTGGTATTTCGAATGCCGGCGCTATGTCTTCGGCTCGTTCCTCTAGTGCGTTGTGTTCGTTACTGAAGCTCCGGGGCTCCAAAATTCTGGGAGACTTCTCTGTGATAGGAGAGGGACAATACTCTGCCGTCCATTGACGAGATTTGGATGTGGCCGACTGGGAACCTTCCGTAGGTAGACCGTGTGATAGACGATAGGGTATGGCCACTGTTTCCGAGTCACAGTGTCACAATGCTATGTTGAACATGTTGGATATCATGTGATACATTGTTGACGTGTTGTGTACGCGTACAACTAATAATAGGACTTGTTCCTAGTTACACTTGCGCTCTCATGCAAGTCTCATACTACGTATCTACTTTCATCATGAATGACTCTGTAGATATGTACCTTACTCTCATGCACACGCTTACAGCGAATAGCATTAGTAGAGCCTCCAATATGCGAGGCACAACGGACTGTTATACTTAGCAGACCAGTTATAATCTAGCTAGCATGTATCTGCTTATACGTTGCTCACTCAGCATAGGAACTTATGCCTACTTCTAGTAGTAGTATCAGTAAGCGTATTCACACTTACCTACGTCTGTATGACTAGTAGATAGGCAAGGACTTTAGTATAAAAGCTAGGTAGATAGAGACTTAGAGTCCTCAGTTCAATATACGACTTCACCAGTCTATTGCACTACAATTCAAGCATCTCAAGTCTTCTAACTCAAGTATCACCCATGTGAGGTTCATTTCATCTTACCCACTGTGCATTTAACTATGCTGGCTCAACATGCTACATGTATGATCTCCTATTGAGTGATGTGAGCTGGAGACTTTGATAACGTACGAACCTCTCCTCCTCAATCTGAGTAACCATAGTCCAACTAACAATATAAACATAACCCCAACAGAGCTTGTCACCCCGGCAATTACGGTCATATTTGGTTGTCAAGAAGAATTCATGGCAGAACTGATTGCAGCTGACAAAGAGGTGCTACTTGGTGATGGAGCTGTGACCGCATTGCCAGTTATATCTGATCGGGAAGGAGTAGTATTGATACCAGAAAGCGGTCTTGAACCTTCTGAGGTAAATGATGTACTGAATTTAATATTTAGCAGCTCCTGACCACCAAAGCTTGGAGAGTTGTTCCTTATGTAGAACGTGAAGGTTGGGAGGAAATGCTTAAGCTTGTTAACAATCTCATTGCCGATGTTGCGCTGTGCCGCTGAGTGTGAGCAAGTACTTTTTGAGGATGGTCGACGGGTACTTGCGTGTTATTTAGAACAGTGCAGCTTTAGAGGGTCAATGGAAAAGCAAAGCAGCAAGCGCAAGTTGGATCCTCACCCCGAACCATTTCGGAACGGTCCATTCAGTCGATCCCGAGGTCGACCAAACAGATCAGCAGCTTGAGTCGCAATATGAAACCGACTTTCACAACAGGTCAGGAAATGAGACATGCCTTGAACAATTGGCAAACCCGCTTTTGGATATTCCAGCAATCGGTTGACATATCCAGGTAATCTCATAGAGTAGATAATTAAGGTCCACAGGATACTAAAGAGTGTTTTTCAGGTTGTCCCCATAAACTAGTTGAGCGTGGACTTACATTTTCGTTAGATCCATTGCTCAGACTAAAGCTCATCCAAGATGAGGTTGTAGTGAAAGACAAGGCGACCAGCGCAAATCTGCTGCACAAATGAGACAATCCGTTTCACTGGATGCAAGATAGCATATTGGCAGCAAGAATATTTAAGAAATATACAAGGATTATCTTTTGAGGACTTTAGAAAACTAAAAATATTTCTGCTAGAAAGATATGAAAGGAATATGTTTGACAACTTTTGAATGAAATAACCATGACATTAGGTTTCAGTTGCAAGATGCCAAATATAATCTTTGCATATTTTTTTACAAAAATATTTTTGTTTCTCTAAAGTTTTCAAAAGGTAATCCTTGTATATTCCTTAAATAATTCTGCTGCTAATATGCTCATGATTGAGGCTCCCGTCCACCTCGAGACTGTGTTTCCAGTGTGTTGATCAAATCTTGATCATGGTTTTGCATCCCGCCACAAGCATCAAGGGTGGCTATGAGTTTGCAAGCTGATCCAGACGGAGAGTAATTTTTGGAGGGAATATCTCAAGATAGACAGCGAGCCTGACTGTCAGGAGCATAAAGAGAACCCCTTTTTCCCAAGCCACTTGAAGTATTGGAATGGGGACTTGAAGCACGGACCACGAATCTTGACCTTCCTTCATGTTCATGATGGTCTTGACTCAAGCAGGCGACTATTCTGCAGAAGGCACAATGCACACTTTAAATCTGAAAGAGGGGAGACGGAGGTTTCCTGTCATATGCGTTGATAGGCTTGCCTTATGGTGGGGTTCAGGACCATGTGGAAGATGTTTTTGGATCTCTTGAGAGAAGGTGAATGTTTTCACTTGCTTATGTTTGTTGTGTCATGAAATCACAACTACTTGTTCAGCAAAACCCTTGGTTGGAACACAACCCGAAGATTTCAGTAAAGTCTACTGAGTCCCGAATGCAAATGTGAGAACCTTCCGTTTTATCCCGTGAGCGCCTATCTCATTTGTAAATTGCAGATAAGCGTCAGTTTGAGAAACGGAGTGTCTGTACACTCTTTCCCTGACTCCGACTGGTGTGTGCCTTATGAGCATTCTCTGTTCATGCTCCATTATTTTTATCATCATTTCAATGTTTTCCCAACACCCAAGTGTTTTCAAAGCACCTTGAATCCCATCACAAACAATTTGTCGAGGAAACAGATTTCACAAATCAAGATGGCGCTACCTGGTTATCAAAAGGTAGGTGTAACTCCAGTAGGCATACCTATGCAGAACCCCAACAGGAGAGGTACAGAAGTAGATGTGGTCACAAGGTTGGCCAATGAAAGTCTTCACATGTACAGTGTGCCAAGGCAGTTCACCAACATCTTGATATTGAGTGATTCAGACTGAATTTTACCATAATTTTTGCAGATTTAGAAGAAAACCTGTCAAATAAATGCGATTGACGTGGCAAGAGGTGTGCCCAATACAAATCTTGGACATTGATTACATAGGGGAAGGGTGTTGCAGATTAGTGCCACCAAATCAATTGGCACTCTGAAATCAAAAAGTTATGGACATTTAGGTGTTGAGAGTAGCAGAATTGTTCTTCCTGTTACAAATTGCCCCACTGATCCTCCTGTTTCCTTGGTCCCTTGATCATTTCCCTTGATTTTACCCTTGATTCCACTTTGTTCCATGTTGTCAGTATTGCATTATGGCTTCCTTGATATTCCAGACCATTCCATACCTTGTGTTCATCATTCCATATGATTCCCATCATGATATTGCTGTACTTGACATCTCTTGATTGTTCTATCAGTTTCTATCTGACCCCTTTGAAATTCTTTGGTGTTCCACATTGTTCTTTCATTATTCCTTACTAGGATTTGTTCCCATGACTCATTATTGCTGTACAACTGTCATATATACCCATGAACACCTGTAGATAGTTTCCCTAGTCTGACAGCTTTGTCTCACATTGCCTGTACCCAGCATGTACTGTGCAGCAATTGTCCTACTCACTGTCTATTGATTCTACTTTGACTTCTTGACCTAGAAGATGGCCTGAGGGGCTCTAGTCTTGGCCCTGTTCTTGACACTTCCCATGTTTCAAAACATTAATTTCAGTATCAAAATCATGAAAATTGGGGAAAAACTCATCAAGAACTTATTGGCAAGTGGTCGGATGTGCAAGGAATTCAAGTCTCAGGTGCTAGTGCCAGTCATAGAAAATAATCTTTTTTCACTGCTTCACTGTCTACCACCTGCATTGCGACTAACCCACTTATCGAGTCTGTGGGTACAGTGTAATACATCAGCTTTGCATGGTTCACCAAAGCTTCTGACTTGTATTCAGGATGGGACCCATACCTTCTTGGACAGTCTGGGCAGACACAAGTGAGCTGTAAGTTATGAGGCTGAATGGGCAACATATGACAAGTAATACATGTGCCATGTGCCACTACATCAATGGGTTACCAGATTTGGAATTACCTGTCTGCCACATGCCAGACTGACCCATGTCCAAGATTTGGATTGGGCACACCTCTTGATTACATGCAAAAGAGTGCCGTTGTAGTGCCTGCTAATAAAAGCAGCCTCTGAACCATAATTTTAAGTGATTTTTGCACTTAATAAGTGTGAATTAGAACACTAGGGACACAAGTACTAGCGTAAGTCCCGAACGGCTAGTAATAGGCTCAGACCGGTGTATAAGGTGCTTCAGAAGTATGAACACCTACTTCTCTGAAAACTGTAGGGGAATAGCATACCGAAGAGTAACTTCGGAAGCTTGCATTCGGTCTGTAGTCATTATTCAAGGGAACGGTTTCCTGGTTCGGAGACATCCAGATAGGAAGATTCAGTGAAAATACGCACTTCGGAAGCAAAGAAAGGCAGACTAACTAAGAGGAACACTGGAGGAACTCAGCTCGGAACAACGATTGAAGAAGAGGGTTGGTAATAAATTCAGAGGTGTACAAAGACTCGACATTATTAACAACTTCTCTAGTCTATGGTGGTTGACTAGGACAGCTTCTTGATAACGGAACGAACGTCTGCGACGGGATTGTATGAGCTGTATGAAGATGGACAGTATCATACCAGAATGGAACTTCGGAAGAAGAGTACCTAAGGAATGATCTACTCCCACATGTTATTAATGGCCACTTTGTCCCATCTGAAGTAGTTGTTCAGCTCGGAGTCTTCACGTTGGTAGTCCCAGACGGACAGAGATTCAGCTCGGTTCAGCTCGTCGAGGTAGAACTCTTCGTGGAGAATGGGATTGTAGTGGTAGAAAGGACGAGTAACCCAGCGACCCATAAGAGGGTGGTACTCGAAGAAGAAGAGGCGTTGGGGTTCCAACTTGGAAGGAGGAGGGTCCTCCATGCAACCAATGACTGAGTCGATCCAAGCATCGACAGCGCCAGGAAGGAAAGCAGTGTGCGAATGTAGGAACCTGACTCGCACAATGGCCTCGGCAACCATGTCAATGACAGCCTGAGCCTCGTAGGGAGGGTTGTTGGAAAGAAGATCATGGTAAAAGTAGATGGGGGCTTGACGAATATCGAACCAAGCAACAAAACCCCAGTAGAGGGATATATGTCGACTAAGGAAGGAGTGCTGAAGGAGTAGGCCCAGCAAGGCGTCTCTCTCGTGATCAAGAGGAATGTGAGTGATGAGTCGACATTCGGGTAATGAGTGGGAATAATCCTCGTAGTAGGGCCAATGCTCAAACAGCTCTGTTAAGAGTTAGACTTGGTTTGGAAGGAGTAACATCAAGCCAAAACGTACTGAAGAGGAGATTACAAAAGTGGTTTTCTATAGTTCGGACTGGAGCCATGACAGCGATGGGGCAAGGATGGCTGGCAACGATCGAAAGCTCGGTGCTACAGGTTTTAAGAAAGATTTTGTGGGAAAGATGAAGTTCCAAAGCATTAACCAAGTAATACCTGATGAAACACGACATGGACTACGGCTCCACAGGAGCAGATAACTAAGATTTTTGCCTTGAAACTAGATAGTTGAACTTCGGAAGAAGGAATGCGATCACGTTACATTGGGGCAGAAGCGTACGCATGACTATACTTTAATTTTGCTATTACAATGTATCGTACAAGAGATTATCATCAGGAAAACCTACGTGCGGTGGCGAGGGAGAACAGGGGGGAAACCAAAGACATTGAAGTAGGACTGTACAAAGAACTTGTACAGAACCTTCTCCCATTCCATGCCAGGGCCCACAAGTTGTGCAAGGTTTGGATCATTCTCCCGCTCCCAGATCCCATCCCTCACACCCGGCCAAGATCGCATCAGCCTCGCAAGAGCCTTCAGAGCATCAACGCAATCACGCCACCTTTCAGCAGCAAAGCCCAACATGAACATGGCACCGTGAACCAAGAACGTGTCGTAGGAGCGCCCAAAGAATGTCACAACCAACTCTGCACGTTGCCTTTGATGTGTAAGCCTCAGAACCTGCAGTTCGGCCTGAGAGATTGAATGAGACGCCTGAGGGATGGTCTGGTCCAGCATACAGTCCAACGAGACCAGCTGGAACCGAAAGTTGATGATGCTGAGCTTATGCATCATGAGCTTGCTTTCTTCATTACTAGGGGGGGGCAACTTGGAGGAGACGGAGGTGGGGAAATCGCGAAGGGTGTCGTTGAGCAGGATAGTTGCTTGCTGAGGTCTTCATCAGACTGAGACGAAGGTACCTTTCCCGAAGGCCAGCTACCAGAGGATTCGAGGAAGAGGAGTTTCCTCCAGACACCATTGGACACGGCCTTCGGGTGGGGTAAAGTTTGGCAATGGGCTAGCCATGAGGGACGCATGCGACGCCATCCAACGAGGTAGACCTGGCGTTTGGCATCGTCATTTGTGCCCACAAACACTGCCGGGTCAGGGACTATCTGTTCGAGCTTCGGTGCTTTACCAGGCACAGTTCGTCTCTCAGAGTGACGGTCGTCAATCGTCGTGTTGAGCCCAACAAATGTCGGAAAGAGGAGAGGGAGGATGGGGTGAGAATGATCCTTGAACAAGGAACGTTGCTGCTGTGGCGCTGCTGTGGTGATAAGTACTGCGAATTGAGAAGAAAGTAATGAGACATACCATTTTGAGAACACTTTTTGCTCCGCTTTCGAGTTTGATCTCCATAGATTGGACTGTAACGGTTAGAGGAAGAACTGGAGCTTGAACGTGTAACGCTGCCAGCCGAGGAAGAAACGCCAGCAGAAGAAGAAGTGCCAGCAGAGGAAGAAGGTTGAGAATAGACGGGGGAGGTGAACTGACCCGCAGAACCTTGGGTATATGACGATGAGTATGCACCTGGAAGGTGCATGTTCTCGAAGGGGCTACTGGTCAAAAAACATGTTGCAGCTGCTCCACATAATGCAGCGAACTTGTCATCAGAACCGGCCTGAGAGTTGGAAAGGAGAACGGGATAGGGGGGTGTTGAAGTCGTACTACAGATGAATGGCTCACGGAATGGTTTGACGGTAAGAACGATCTGACGGTCAAAAGCACGGTACGGGCGCACGTAGTATACGGGAAGGCAGAAGCGCTGGAGGAAGAGGGCATCCCGGTCGGTCCAGACAAAAGCACCCATGCGGTCTTCAGGGCGCTGGATACGGTTGCCGCTGCTGCTGCCGCTACTTTGCTCGACCCAATCCAATAGCGCGACTGAATAGGCCCACGCCCGTCGGAGCTCGGAAAACCCTCGTTGAACGTCCCTGAACGACATGGACACATTCTGGACCCTGTCCAAACATATAGTTAGTGTATCGTCAAATTCCTGAATGAGCGCAAGGACGTTGATTTGGCTGATTACGCCGGCCTGTCTGAACTGTTTTGAGTGTTCCCGCGGACGATCTACCACCTGAGCGAGACCGCTGGCAAGAGGCCCTCTGAGCACTCCTTCCCTACGAGCTAAGCCTTGCGCAGTGTATTCCATGTCGTCAGGGGAGATTCGGGTCCAAATGTCGCTATCGAGGATATATGGATGTTCGTCGTCAGACGGTGGGCGAGGGATCCATGCGAGATAGAGGTTACGATGGTTCAGGGGCTGTGGGGTTTGTACAGGGTCGTCAGCGCCGTAGAGCCCATCTTCTCGGCGATACAAGTCGCAGGTGGAGCCAAACGGAGGGGCAGGGATGGTCGACACATTCGGGGAGGTGACAAATTCGTGTGTTCTCAGATGCAGGCAAGCAACGAGACCATCTGTATATGAGAGATTGCCTGTGTGTGCCATTAGACATGTGAAGTAGCCCACAAAAATTGAAGGACTCACCGGTGAAGCCCTCAGGCAGAATGTTCCTGAGTAGGTCGTGCTCCGTAAGGTTCAAAACGTCCATTGCAGCAAGATGCTAGGACCAGAGGATCTGTAGTGTCGCTCAAAAGTATTTGAGGACAGGCATGCAACATTCGTTGCGGCCGAGGAAAGGATGTGCGGGAGTGAATGATCAGGGCATGAAATAGGGTAGATTCGTGAGGGGTACGAACCAGTGTTGGGGTAGATGCTAACAAGATGATAGTCGCTCAAATTGCTTCAAGGACAATGCGCGCAAAGGTCTTTGCGGCGAGCCAGTGGCTTGGGGGTAGCAGAGAAGAAAGCAGAGAGGAACGACTGTAAAAAAATTTAGTTACAAGTTCTTCATTGGCAGAAAAGATACTTACATTTTGGTTGAGGGCCTTCAAGGCGGGACTGGGGTCTTGTGGGTGTTCGATTACGTCGGATTGTTGCGTTGGATTGCGTTGAAGAGAGTCGTGTAGTGCGATGAAGAGAAGAGGAGAGATGAGGAGGAGAGAGAGAGGAGCAGAGAGAATCGGGTTGGCGGAACGTTGCCGATGGCAACAACAATGAAGGTGGTAGACGTTGGCGGCAATGGGGAGGACAGGGCGTTGGGCACGTAGTGATGGTGGGAGGGCTGAGGCTGAGCTGTGCAAACCTTAATCGTGAGAACTACACACAGTTCACACAATTAAGGTTTACACAGCCCAGTCCAGAGCAATGTCCAACTCCCCTGTACCCTTGCTGTGCCCTCACTGCCGTTGCCAATGCCCTCCACCTATCCCTTGCCATTATTGGCGTTTCTCTCCCTCATTGAACACCCAACCCGATTACTCAAGACCTCTTCTTCTCACCCT